>JAHWFP010087275.1:17734-38419 GCA_023313725.1 Lithobius niger
ATTTAATTTGTCGTTCGGTCGGTAGATGGCATTGTATGTTCGCGCTGCTGGCCGTTACGTTCCGGGCGCAGCTACTATCTCAACGGGCCTTGGCTGCTACTCTTATAATATGCCGTTCCATCGGTAGATGGCCGAGATGGCATCGTATGTCCTGCTTGCTGCTGCTGCTGCTCTGCAGAAGCAGATGACTGCGTTGCGGATCTTGTGTAATTATATATATAGATTCATATACCACGGCGTAACATACCCCAATCTAGCTGGTTCTCCCGCCCTACAACACCATCCTCAATTTCCCCAATTCTCCCACCCCTGCGCCCCCGATCCCCCCTGCTCCTCCCCCGTACCCCTTCTTGTCTACCTCCTGCTCGGCTGCGTTTTCTCCGCGTATGTTACGTCTGATTTGTGCAGCTTCCCAACCTATGCGTATTATATGTATATCCAGAGGAGCCGCCAAGTTTCAAAAAGGGTCGGCCTTTGAAGAGAGTGACATCATTCAACCAGGGAAAGGCCGCCAAGGTTAAATGATATCAACCAGCCAAGTTAACACCGACTAATAGTTTGAAAGTTAAATAAACACTAGAATATTGCTACTCGCTGTAGCAATCTTCAAGTTTTCATGTAACGTCGAAAGTGTTATTAGGTGCGATTAAGTTGCCTAATAGGTTTAACCTTGGCGGCCTTTCCCTGTTAATGATATCACTGCCTGTAAGGGCAGAGTCCTTTTGGAAACTTGGTGGCGTCTCTGGATATCACAGTTTTCATAGGACTTAACGTACAAATGGTCAGACTTTCTTATCTTTATCGCGACCCATGTTTTCTGAAGCAGTTTTATGTCTATAAATTGTCAGATTGATAATTTTCACATTTTCCATTATTCAGTTAGCCGTTACATCAGCCAAATTGACACGATTTAGTTTATTATCTGCTCATGCTTCAGATATAAATTTCTTCAATCCCATGTTTGCACACAGTTGCTAACTAACGCTGATTTTCGTTTTCTTCGCTCACTCAATCAGCGTATCCCCCTTTAGTTGTTTTGTTGTAAGCGTAGTATATATAGAGATTTATTTTTAAGTATTGATCCAACAGGTTTACAAAATTCCGTAATCAAGGAGGGAGTGATCAAGGAGGGAGTTATCACGCCAACTAAGCAACACAAAGTACGTGTGTATGAATATGGACTGTTATGTTTTTATTCATTGTGTTTTCTTTTTTATATATATATACGTTCTATTTATAAAGGGTTAATTGTAATTTTGTACGGACGCAAGCAGTCTCGTACTGAACTTGTCTGTTCCAGCTGTTGTTTGTGAATATCGCATAAATTACTATTATACAACCCTCAATTCAATTTTTTTTTCAGTTTAGTAAAACACAGTTCTTCTGTAGCTCAACGCCATCCAGCGTCTTATGATTGCAGCTCAGCTGGTTCGAAGTGGTCTTATTATAAAATTTAAACAAAATAAGTTTGCTTTCGGTTCGCTAAAAGTGCCGTAACGCAGCAAGCATCCAGCTGAGAGTAAAACAATTTCATTTGGATTTATGGCTAAAATAATTAGCTGCAATATTGCGCTGTAATTGCGTAATTACTCTACGGCTTAATAATTAGCCTCTTAACTGAACGACCCGACCTAATTGGATCCCCTGGGCAGCAAAGAGCGTTCATAAAACAACTCGGAACACCACGGCTCATGCCATTTACCATGCACGTCCAGGCTTCCTACCAATCTGGAAAATCACGAAAGTTCGGGGAAGTCAGGGAAATGGAAAATGATCAGGGAAACTCAGGGAAAATTACCTTTTTTAACGGATATCAGGGTAAAATACAATGTTTAGTTCAAAGTCGGGGAAGTCAGGGAATTAGAAAATGGTGAGGGAAACTCGAAAAAATTATCTTTTTTGGTGGATATCATGGTAATTTTAGTTCAAAGTCAGGGAATAGAGGAATGGTCAGGGAAAATTACCTTTGTTAGTGGGAGTCAGGGAATAAGAAAATGGTCAGACAAAATTGCCTTTTTTAGTGGAAATCAGGGCAAAGTACAATTTTTAGTTCAAAGTCAGGGAATTAACTTGTATTTAGTACAATGTCTTATTTTTTTTCTTTTGGTAGAACACCAGTTTTTATATTTGATTCCATTCAAAAAAGACAGCACCTGCCAGGGAAACGTTAATTTATTACGTCATAATGTAAGGGAGGGAGGGGGGGGGTCGCATCTTGATGACAATCGCTGTCGGGGGGGGGGGCAGTTGTTGACGTAAGCATTGAAAAAAAGAAGTCCTCAGTTCATTCCAGAAAACCCTCTTACCCCTTCATTTCGGGGGAGGGGCACTAAGCTAAGAATGGCGTAATACTGAAGGGGTGTTTGGCAATTAATGACGATTGATGACGAGGATGGGGGGGGGGGTAGAAAATTGCCACTTTTGAGATGGATGACGTAATACTTGAACGTTCCCTAGCCAGAACCAGCCAGTTTTTCGCACCACGAGAACCATTTATGCGTTCAGATTTGTAATTAGTCGGCTGAAATGTACGGCTATCGAGCGATGACGACGCAGCCCGGAAAAAAATTAGTTATCATTGTCTAGAAACTAGTCACGTGTGGAAAGGTATAGTAGTCTTCTACATTTTTTTTTGGAAACAGTATTGGAAATGTTTAGGGAAAAGTGCTGGAAGTAGGGAAAGTTGTGGAAAGTCTGGGAATGGGGCATACTTTTTTTGTTGTAGGGTTACCAGTGATTACTCCCAAAAAGTGGCTGTGGCTTCTGAGAAGTTGGGGGGGGGGCGGGATTGAGGCTTAATGGCGCGTCGACATCTAGGTCATTACCGTCAACCTCAGTCACAGTGCAGTGGCCCAGGATGAACTGGAAAGTTGGACTGCAGAATGAATTTCTTCTCGGTCACTGTGGTCCATCAATGGAACACTCTGTCGAGGGCGGTAATACAGGCGCCTTCAGCCCCGACCGTTTTGAGTTTCAGAGGTGGGGAAAACTTGTCCCCGAATTTTCTTGAAGAGACCCGAATTTGTATCTTGTGAATAACACTTGCTCATTTATTTATTTTTTAAATAAGACAGGGAGTGTTAGCGGTTTCACCCTAGTAGTACCCTACCACCCTTGTGTTGTTAAATCGTATTATTATTATTATTATTAGGTATCTCGTGTTAGGTACGGAATAGAAATTACGGATTTGCCGCACAATACCTGATAGAACGAGAACAAATACCAGGTAGTCATGAGAGGGGGCGCTTTCAAAATGGCACAAGATCCTCCTCTCGAAGCCGACGACATAAATCCTGCACTGTGGGTTGGTTTACAGTAGACACGCTAAGTGAATTCCGTACATTCACTACGCGTACCGAAAAGAAGTGTCGGCGGCAGTCCAAGCGTCATCCCTGTGCCACCAACCTCCAACCATGAAGTTGGAAGTATTTAAACAAAACACCTACATTAATACCGAAGATATATATATATAACGAAATGGGTATCCTAAAAATTATTAGCTTAAGGAATTATGTTATTATTAAAAAAAAAAAAGTTATTTTCTAGTATTTAATACCATTGATAAATACTAGTATTAATGATCATATTCGAACAAATTCATTTTGAAATTCGTATCTGAACTCGTGAATTTCATGAACCAAACCCCCTTGTCATGAAGTTTCAACCAAATCAAAACAAAATTAGGAATTTTATCGTTTCACAGACAAACAAATCCGACCTCCTTCGCTTCGCTCGCCTGGCCAATGAAGTCATGGATGGCATTATGAAAGCTGCCACGTTAGTTACAAGCTTGAGTTTCGTTCATTTCGTAGCTTTTAGCCGTATTTCGCTATCGTTGACTCTCCCGTATTTTGATTGACTGTAATTTGAAAATGTTAGGCTTCCCTGCATTACCCAGATGTACGCTATGGAAAACAACATTGACGGCGCTCAGTGTAGGAAAGCTTATGCTCCAACGAAAGTAATAATAAACCACGGAACCTTGGGAACGAGCTTCATCCTTGACTCTGTTAAGTCCCGCAAAATAACTATTTTAATCCCTACCCATTGGGATTAGAACATCCAATCCCGGGATCCCAACCAATCCAGAAAATCTCGGGATTACAACTACCTAAATACCGAGATTTTAATCTTGTAATTTTGGGCCGAACATAAGTTGACCTCAGTCCTTGTTCTCTCTCTCCGCATTTTTCACGGGATGAAGTTTTATTATTAATATTATTATTTATTTGTATTATTATTTTTCGGGTTGAAAGTGGGCTAAATTCGTGTGAAATTCGATTATGAATTAAATTGAATTAATTCGCAAATTTTAATGTTGTACAATGATATTACATATTAACTAGAAAGTAAAAAATAAAGTAAACCGTTACCTCTCTTTCCAATTTATTTCCTCTCGTCTAGACTGTAACGACTAATAACTTCTAAATTCTAGGCCGGAGATCACTGGCCTTTCAACGTCATCAAAGAAAATTGGCCAAAATTTTACGCTGAATTCGTCTTTGGCTTACTATGGTGTCATAAACAGAAGTAAAGCTAACACGCAATTACACGCTAACACGAAAAAAAAACATAACAGAATGTTAATTTGTTTTCATGCTGCAGCAACCTTGCTCGATGTTTTAAATACGTGGTTGTTTAACGTCCACTTTAACAATTCTCACAGACGCCATTGCGTCTTTTCTACCGTCCCACTGCTATAGTTTATTTCACATCATGTTCGCAGGAAACGGACTGTATGACACTACGTTTCCTTCCAATAAAAGTGCACAATACACGCCAATATCTCACTCGTAGAATCGAAAAGTGTGATATCGACATGTTTATACCCACGTGGCCTCATCGAGGGGCCCGGCAAACCAGGAAATAGCGTACGACATTGGCAAATCCGAGCTCACTACAATAGATTTTCAGAGTTGCATTAGATTTGCAGGGGGTTTCGCGGATTTGCAAGATTTGTACGGATTTGCAAGATGTGCGCAGATTTGCAAGATGTGCGCAGATTTGCAAGATTTGCACGGGTTTGCAAGATTTGTTCGAATTTTCAAGACTTCGCTTGGATCGGCAGATTTCATAACGACTGACAGATTTGTATATTTCATTTAGATTTTGCAGATTTTACTGGATTTGCAAGTAGACTTGCAGATTTTCGTGTTGATTTGCACTGATTTGCAGGATTTATAGAGATTTGCAACGATTTGCAGGTTTCACTTGGATTTGAAGACTTCACTTAGAATTGCAGGTAGCATGATTTGATTTAAACAAATGGCGTGGTCCGGCTTACGTTTGGTGGTAAGTATTCGTTCGTTTGTTGGTCCAAATTTGGGTCGATTCATCAGCAAAATCAACAGCCAGTGAGATGGAAGAATCAGTAAAATGGCGCGAATTGAGAGCAATGACGTCAGAGGTGTTTGAGATGCGCCTATAAATCTCGCATGGTTTCTCGCGCTGCTGCGTAGTATAGAGTGGACCGATCCTACCAAAGCTACGTATAATCCAAGGTCCCACCCGGTAATGCAAGTAACCATCACAATTACTGGTTAAAAACATGTTTTAGGTCTAGTTTTGGATTTTAGGCGTAGTTGTCAGCTTTTAGACCCAATTTTTACCTGCCGGTTTAATTTCCTAAGTAGAAGCCAACGGAGAACTGGGTACGATAGCAGCCCTATTCATTCACGCAACATGGTGTCGCGATGCTAATGTTACAGTAACGAAATCGTTTTATTTTATTTTTTTACGGTTCCGTGACTTCCTGTAGTGGTTAAATGCGACGATCAAATGTTATTATTTCATTGAGTGACGTCGAGAAAGCCAATTAGCTATTAGAAAGCAACGATGTTTTAATTTGCCGTGTTTTTAAAAGTTCACTTGACTACTACTGAAAAGACAACGGACGGACAAAGTCCGACGTCAGTGCACCTTGTAGCTATGCCCTCCAGATGGTATCTCGTAACCAAAATGACATCACTTCACGCTTCTCTATATTATGGTGTGGTAAATCAAGTTTCATTGTGAAGTCTTGTTGTTGCCGGCCACTTTGCAACGTATAGCAATGAATTAGTTACTAAATTCTTTCCAGCTATCCTGGGATTTCACCCTTAAATCCCGGAATTGAGAGAAAAGAATCCTGGGATTGGACACCCAAATTTCGGGATCCCAGCCCAAGTTCTTCCAAATCGCAGTATTGCAGCTAGCAACAAAGGTTTTACGGGACGCTAACTAGAACCCACCTTTCCGTCAAACGCAAAAACGGATGGTTTTGTACCCGAACCGCCTCGGGTTTCGACTGATTGCAGTTGGTTTCGTCTTTTAGTTTCCCCCGGCTACTAACCCACCAGTCTCCCTTTTTTCTCGTCCGTTTTTTGGGCGAAAGGCGGGCACTGCATCGTCTTTTCCATCATCCTCGTGTGTTTTTTCGTCCTGAAAAGAGTCGTCGATCATGAAAAAAAATAATAAAATAAAATATGTAAAAAAAAAAAAAAGAGGAACAAGACTTGGGGCGAAATAAACGAGACGCCCCAGCCAGCCACGCGCCTCCTCGGCCCTGATGGATGCCTGCTCCAAGATTTCTCCACAACGCCTAGATGATATTATTAATTCATACGTGCCGCCTCAACTGTGGTATGGTACGTGGTTCTGCGTGCCGACTTGAAGCCAAGAGCATCAGATAATGCGATAAAAGTATTCAAGGCGGTTTTGGAATGTCGCCTTTAAGTTGAGGCTAAGGACGGTATGAACTTAACTTTAGGATCTTGAGCTACATCTTGAGGTTCAAGGACGCCTTCTGTAGTAGGGCGGAGCGTAAACACCTTTTTGGGGGGGGAATTCCTCATTGGCAGCGTGTGGATGCTATCGATAGGCATCACTATGACACACAAAAAAAGGTAATTATGGAGTTTAAGCAAACCACTCCAAATCACTCATTTTTTTTACTAATCGACGCATATCACCATCCTCTTGCCAAATCACATTAAAAAACCGGGGGGGGGGGGGGCCAACGTTTTTTAAGGTGTAAAAAAATATTGAAAACGATAGTTACGATCGTGTTGAGGCGCCGGCCATATCGCAGGAGACAGAGTAACGAGAAAACCTGATTTGCATCGCAATGAAAGGAGATGGAAATTACCTAACCTACCTAACCTAACCTAAAAAAAATAACAACAAAAAACGCAGACAGCATAGTTTGGAACATTACTTTACGTTTTCACGATGCCAACTTTTCGTGCTACTCTGAATCCCTGAACATGGCCGCCACTTTACACGGCCGGGCCCACCGTGTTACGTGATTAAAAAACGTGTTTGGAGAGCTAAAAAAACGTGTTTACATAACCAAAAACACATTTCTCCCCATTTTTGTAACGTGAAATGAGAAGAGGATAAATATTTAGGTCGGTACGTACCAAAATTGATCGATTTATCGTGGTTCGCTTAAACTCCATAAATACCCAAAAAAATGCGTCCCTCTGGGTGTATATCATGAGGTGCCCCAATGGCCTTCAAGTGTAACATTGGACAGCAATGGAACTGAACGGCGAAAAAAGCAAAAATTATCATTTGACGGTTTTAAAATCATCATCATTTAAAATCATCTTTAAATTTTTGTAAGATTATCTCATTCGTCTGTCTCTCTCACAAACTACGTTAGCATGAAGCAATTTCAAAGAATTTTGGTTTTCTTAAAAACTGTGGGAACAATTTACCATCGAAAATACCTATTACTTACACTATTGCGCAGACAATTTTCTTTTACGAAATTACCTTTTTTAGTCTGTAAATGTTTTTTTCAAATGAGCCAATGTTAAAATTAAATTAAAAACCAGTCAAATCATCAGTTTTTTTTTTCTTTTACGCCGTTCCGCCCATTGCCGTACGACGTTAAACTTGAATGCCCTTGGGGCATTTCAAGCTACGACCCAAGAGTGATGAATTTTTGTGTGTGTCATAGCAAGAATTTATAGGGTTGGCGAGAAGAATTTGTGACTGAGACCCCTGCTGAAACGTCTTAGATCAGTTTCTATTAATTCCGCCCAAGTTTATAGAGGGCGCCATGTGTTTTATGTGGGAATTTCTACTCGGTTTACAGCTTAAAATTAAACTAAACTCAACGAAACTAGCTTGTATTTAATTATTATTTAGCCTAGCTTAGTTGTAATTTAGTTTACTTTAGATTTGGGCTGAAAAATGAGCAAACATTACCAGAAGGAACACGTGGCCTCCTCTGAAAACTCGCACAGAACTAATAGAAACGAATCTAAGGAGTTTCAATAGAGACTTTTTAGAATACACAAAAATTCTCCTCCCAAACCCCATGATCCTTGGTCATAGTGATTCCAACGAGTAACATTTCCACATCCTCCCAATGAGAAATTCCCCCCCAAAAAAAGGTTTCTACAACTCCATCTTATAGGTCTATGCTGAATCAGAACTTGCACAAAACTTCAGCATAGCTTCTTGCTCCTTAATGGTTTAAAACAAAAATCAGTACCCAACAAAACTTCTTGCTTTTTAAAACTCGTGTTAACATTTAAACAAAACTCAACCCTCAAACCGAACTTCTTTTCTCCTTACTGGAATACTCAAACAGAAGTGAACAATCAAACATAACTTCTTGCTCTTTTTTGGTGTTAACAATCAAACAGAAACGGACTTACACTAAACACAACTTGTTCCTTACTTCGGCGGATTGACAAGGTCCCAGCCGTAACCATGGCATCAGAAGGCGTGTAATTTTGCTAGGTAATTCCAATTGGAAACCCTAGGAACTTTTCTATACCACAATCCAAAATAAACTTCTTGCTCCTTAGTGGCGTAAAACTGAGTAAAACATGTTAATAATAATATGAACTTAAGCCATTACGGCAAGGATTATGGCAAGGCACAGGGCCACGGACGCCATTCCTAATTATTATTTTTTATTTTATTTTTGACGAGCCCTATGGCAGCCGAAGCAATTAATGCTTGTATGGCTGAACCGGCTCAATTTTGAAAATTACCAGATTTTTTTTTAGAGGAGAAGAAATCTGGTAAAGAGTGGTGCCAGCCCGGGGATTCAATCCGGGAAACCTCCGTTCATCGTCGGGGCTAAAAGATTGTCCAGAATTAGCCAGAATACATCCCATAACCGCTGAAGGAGCATGGTAGCCTCTCACGCTACCCTGGCTGGCAGTCCTGGCGGGGACTTTGCCAAGGTCCCCTTTCCAGGGGTTCGACCAGATCAACAAACCTCCAGCAACCAGGCTGAGCTCTCTCACCACCCAGCCACGATGACCACCATGAAGTGCGTTTAAGAAAAATAGAGAGAGGATGACTCCTTAAAAAATCCGAAAAGCGCCAACAGACGGGTCCCCGATTACATTCCCGGGAAGTGAGTTCCATGGCTTGATCACACTCTGCACTCAGTATGAGAACCGAGTACCATTAATTTTAGCAAGTGGCCCCTGGTCTGGACCACCCGAAAAATCTCGAAAATGCCAGATCAACAGGTAAAGATCCCGCAGGATACGAAAGATCTGAGTAAGATCCACTCTCCTCGCTGGTGTATTTAAGGGACAGAAAGTCAAACGGGATCGAATTTGGGTGGTGATAAATAAATACCTATTTTATGTCAAGACTGCTTCTACGGATAATCGAACCTTCGACCTTTGAGACCAATGCCAAAGCCCTGTTGCACCATATTCCTTCCTTGCATAACACTCAAACCAAAATCCTTGCTTCTACTAACCAGAACCCACATAAATAAAATTCCTTGTTGTTTGATAACATAAGAATCGCTGCAGTCTTCGTAATTGGTGTGGGTTTGCTGTTTTCTCCTTTTCCTTTTCATTTCCTGCTTTAGGAATCTTCATAAAAAAAAAAAAAAAAAAAAAACAACACGACGAGGGAGAAAATATCGCCTTTAATTCCTATTTTTTTCCGGCTGGACCTATAGTATATGTCATCGTGCCCGGTTTTTGTTTTTTTTTTGTCTTGTAGCCCAATACTGCAGGTCGATTAATCAGTACCTAGGACCATCAAAACGACTGTCGCACGTGCGCCAAAACAAACACGCAAGCACGTGGGATTTAAGCAAAAACGAAACGGTTTACTTCCACGTCTTTTTCTTACCCCAAACGTATGTCTACCAAGACGCGAGCTTGTGGACAGAAAGGCTTAATTTAGGACCAGCTGTGACCTGGAAGGAATGGGCAGATACGCAAAAAAAAAAAGAGGACAAAGAAAAAAGGGGGAAACCAAGGAAACAAATAGAACGAAATAAACGGCTTGGTCATCTTGCGTAATACCCTCCCCTCCCTCCCATTGGGGGAAAAAAAATCAGCAATTCACGACAAGTGCGAGTGAAGGGCTTCCGTGCTTCATAAATCGCCGATTTTTGTCCACATTCCGTGCGTTTCTTTCTGTGCACTGTCGTAACTTTAGCAGCGGTAGGCGCGTGCCGACGTCATCACTAAGTGCCAACAAAAAAAGTATACAAAAGAAAGGAGAAAAGATCAATTTCCGGTGTGTTATTAAAAAATTGTTTCACTTGAAATTCATTAACTGAGCAAAAAACGGCTTCTTCGGCGTTTAGAAAAACGCATTAGAGCTTGTGTTGTATCCTCATGCTATCTCTCAGCTGTGAAGGTACGCAAATAAACAAAAAAACAACGGATTATAGTTCACTCGAACAAATCGAACTCAAATTTGAACGCCAATTCCAGGGAGCAAGGCTTGTTTTACTCACTGGTAATGTCAGAAAGTGAACGCGATTTACGTTTGTTTTGTGTGTGTTTGAAATGTGATTGTGCGGTGTGTGTGGTTTTATATTTTACGTCCGATGTTTGTGAATGGACATGTATGTGTTTTATGTGTGCATTTATTATTTGTTAAACATGCATACTCATGTTTAGGGTGTTTGTTCTATCCGAGTTTGTGTTTTAGTTCTATATCGTGTGAGTGATTAAGTGTTCATTTTACGTGTGTATTTTTAATGTGCAAAATTTCCAACCTATTTGTTTGTTTGTTTGTTTGCTTAGTGATGTACATGTATGCGTACGCATGGAGGTTGGCATGTCATAATCCTTGTTTCCTGGAATTGGATTTCTAATTATGGTTCGTTTCGTTCGAGTGAACTCTACTCCTATTTTTATGTGCGTACCTTCACAGCTGTGAGTTACATGACGATACGAGGCTCTTGCTTTTTTTTTCTATAGGGCGAAGCCGTTTTTCGTTCAGTAAATTTGTTGGCTTCTTATTTTTGCTTTCATCAAAAGAGTCTTCGCCCGTCAGTTAGTTTTAGAACTAAATTTCTGGATGCACCAATAAGCAAAATGGCGGCTAATATCACGAAAGACGTCTTCAACAACGTGTGATCACTAGCACATGTCTCGTTACTTGCGTCGTCAAGGAAACTGGTAAGCCGGTGTAAGTTTAAGGCCGGCCAATAAATGCGTTTACTGTATACTTATAGTCAAGTGACTTACTTTCGTTTAGCTTAACGGGGAAGCTCTGTGTAACGCAAATCTCCAATTTCTTTATCAAGGACCATGCTGGTGGGCCGCCCGCCAAGTTCAATTGTCAGACGTCATTGTAACAAAGCCATTGTTCAATTCCTGCACTGTTGCACTGCGGCCACTTGCTTTGGTACTTTAAAAGAAACCAGAGCTGAGCGTATTTAACGATGGTGGGGATAAATAAATACCTATGTGGAGAAACAACTTGATAATGGATAGTCTTTGGTCAGGTTCTTCATTTAACCTTTGATCTAATATTCGGTGGGATTAGCTTGGTAACTAATGTGGCAACTTGGCGGCAGCCATTTTCGTTCTGATATCACTAATTTGATTGGCTGAAACATGGCGAGTTCTTTCACCCTTGTGGGTATACATAGTGCTACAGAAATGGCAAGTAGCTCACAGAGCGTACTTGACGTCACCGCTGCTATACGTCGCTGCGCCGTTACCTTCAGTGATGGCACAACTACTGCCAGACCCCCCAACCTGTTGGCTGGCATCATAGGAAACATCGCTAAACACCTCACAGTCCGAAGTAGCAGACTGAAAAATACATTGCAGCTCCGGGCACCAGCTCCACGGACTGAGAGCTCTGGCACTTGCAACCGGCAGCCTATCACCCGCGACTTGTCTTAGCCACGTTACACCCGCACCTGATTCTCCTAAGATACTCCTAGCCCTCTCGTTCAACCGCTCGTAATCCTCCACAATCCTCCCTACTGGGTCACTCGGATCACGGCTAGGTTGCGCAAACAGAGTGCTACAAGCAACTCTCTGGCCCTGTACTCAACCGGCATTTCCCCACATTCCACCCATAGCGCATTGACTGGGGTGGAAGCACTGCACCCTGTCACTGCCCGCAGACACACATTAACTGCCACTTGTAGGACTCCTAGATGCCTACGATACGTCGACAGGAATGCTAGGTGGTAGTCCATAACCGCTCTGACAAACGTCCTGTACGCAGCCAGATGCGCACCTCTCGTAACATTTTCGCCTCTGCTCAGGACCTTTAAGACAGCTGTCCGCGTTAGCAGCTTCTCTCTCACCATCGCAGTGCCAAGTGTCTAGTCAAGGCTCGCTTCTAGAATCACACCTAAATACTTAACAAACGGTTCAAAGATTCAAAGGGTTTAACGAGCGTTAACCACTCCTGGTCATCTGCCTGAAGCCCTAAGGCCCTATACTTAACACTCACCCTTCCACAATCAACTTTTTAGCAAAGACATAACACGTGCACGATGAATGGATCTGGAGTTTGCTGAGTGGCATTGTTCCCTAATTACAATGTCAAACAATCAAACTGATCGTTCAGGGACCCGTAACTCCGGAATGGCTCGACCAATCGAAAAAGTGGTCTCTCTGAGGATGAAGCCCAGGGAAATTTCTGGCTTAGATCATGTTTCAGATTATAGGTAGGTGCAGTAGTTTTTTCTGAAACCGTGTCACACAAGAACAACCACCACAACAACAACAACAAGTGAACAGTTTTCAAATTTACGTGAGGCTCCGTACGTTTACTCTTCCACGGAAATGCATAAAAGTTGGTATAAATATACCTTCTATACCTATCTACTATCTGGCGAAGTTTGGTGGAAATATATTAAATAGGAACGGAGAAATTAGTAGTTCTAGTTTTGCTGGAAAGAGGACTTCAATCATATATATATACACGGCTATCGTCGTGTACGATACAGGCCACTTTCTTTGGAAGTTGTCCGTCCCGTTCGCATCAACACGGATTAGTATTACGCTCGAAACAGGTTACGTCACCAGAACTACAACACGTCCCTTCTCCATGTTCAGCATGCTTTTACCAAAACTCAGTTGCCCAAGTTTTCCCCTCCTTGTCGCAGTAGTATAGTAACAAAATGCCACCACGCCCTGAACAACAATTTCTTTATTTTTTCCCGACCTCGCCTAGTTCGCTCGCTTCGTCAACAGGGCGACATCTGTAAAACGCGTACTCCACCTCCCCCCCCCCCCCCAACAAGCTCGACCCCCCCCCCCCCTTGCCCCCCCCCCCCCCCATGTTCCTCATTGCTCGGCATTATCACACGTTTTAGCTTCTGTCAAAGCAGCGGCTAACGGGCGTCACTCAAATTTTTGGCAAAAGTTCAAAAATTGTAGCCCTCCTCCCCCCTCAAATCTCCAACCACTTCCCCCCCCCCCCAGCTCCCTCTCCGTTGAAAGTACACACGCTAGCAGAATAAAGTTGGAGAGAGGGCGAACTCGTTCAAGCAGAAACTGATAAAGTTAACTGACAATTTTTAAACTCTCCTTTCCTGCCTTTGGAGGGGGTTACCTCTTCCCATACAAGTCGGGGAAAAGGAAGGTTGACAAGTTTAGGATCGTTTCAAGATTGGGGGAGGGGGGGTCGGATTTCCGCGAAAGACGTCTAGTGTAAGGTACTGAATGTTGGGGGATATTCTTCAGAATTCGCCGCCAAAAATAAACGCCTTTAAAGGCAGCGGTTCACCATTTCAATAGCGTTGCCCATATTCTAAACGCAGCACCCACGTTCCAGATTCTCCATCATCTAATAGGCTGATATGGGTCACGTGATCTCGCTTTAGCCGTGAAAATTAGTGGCGCTGCTGCGAAGTGTTGTTCCTTTTTTAAATTTACCGCTATTTTCTGTCTATTGCTCGAAGATTCTACGATGCTGTATCTTGGATTTGGAAAGGTGAAAAAGCGCCTTTAATGCACTCAATTCTTGATTCGTATCAATGCCTCCAATTTTTTCAACTGGACCAGGAAATTCAGTGAGAATTGTTTTGTCTATACTGGTGAACTGGTAAACTGGACCAACCCAACCAGTAAATATTTTCAACTGGACCAATACCGCCAATAGATATTTTTAACTGAGTCAGTAACCAACAGTAGAATACGTTCTACTGGATCAGTAATTCCAGTAAGAAATGCTTCGTCAACTGGTATTCTAGTTAAGTGGACCAGTAATGCCAGTAGGGTTTTCTCAAACTGACCAACACCTCAAGGATATTATGAAGTGGTTCAGTAACAACTGTCAGTGGCATTTAACTGGACCGGTAATCAACAGTAGACTATAATCAGCTGGGTGACTGGGGCAAAAGGTTGTACCGGGTAATTTGGTCTGGAATGGCAGGGCCAAAGCAATATGAGCGGGACGGCTGCATGTTTCCTATCTTGCATATTCCCACTCGTTTTCCTTAAACTGCTTCCTTCTCACTGTGAGAAAGACAACCTGTTGCATTCAACAGTAACTGCGTACACACTATGGTCTGTAATAAACCCCAAAACCACGTAGGTTCGTCTTGTGTAGCATTAAAACACTTCAAGTAAACGAAATGCGTTGATCTCAGAGAGTACTGCACACTAATTTTAACCAGAGGTGAACATGAAATGTTTGTGGCTTTGATTGATTTTTTTCCGCAATTAGGGCAGCTAGCGACAGCGCGTGGTAAAATCAACTAAAAAAAAAGTGACGCACGCACATATCGTCAGAGTTTTTGGTGTGTCAAGGGTACATATTGAAATGCGCGTGTGCCTTTATTTTATTGCATGGCATCTCAATGAGCGGTTATTAAATGTCGTAACAGTAGTAAAGCAACACTAACAGTTTTAAAAAATGATTTGAAAACGCCACACGGAAAAAGACTAAAACACCAGGGACACCTTTTTAATTTTAGTTTTTGTTTGCCTATACGATATACATTACCTTTTATTTAATTAGCAGTTTTCCCCCTTTGGCGCTCTATTAACCCTAGTTTGAAAGTTGGCTTCCGTGTCGGTCTCGTAACTCACTGCGCATGACAGGAACTGGGATCGCCTATATAAGCGGAATTAAGCGATCCCCAGCATCTTTCTTCCAACCCACATGAACGGAGTCCATCGTGGTGAGGCTGGGTGGGTAAAAGGTAATGCATATTTTCGTATAGGCAAACAAAAACTAAAATTAACCAGGTACCCCTGGTATTTTAGTCTTTTTATTGCCACGAAAATATCCATTACCTTTTATTTAATTAGCAGACCACTTCACTTTAGCAGGTGGGCTAGGTTCGGAGTACCCTCGTTACGAGTCCGCGACCCCCACAGAAAAATTCTGAGCGGTACCCACGAACATTCGATGTACCTGGAACCGGAACCTCAGCCCCAACGGGTTGTGCAAACCGGAACAGCTGATGCCAGGGATCAAACATCCGGTTCAACACTAGGGAGAAAGTAGAAATGCAGATAAGAGTAAATGCCAATCCTACCTTGAGCGGGAAGCATCGGAGTAGTCGTGATTCCATCGATGTCCTAATGAACCGGTACTAGGACTGGATGATGACAGGAGGACTGGTCGTAGTAGGAACGGAAGGTCGGAACGCATGGGAATACGAAGCAGGAGGACCCGGACATCACATGCAAAGCGTGTTGCATCTCGGGGACACTGGAACAAGGAACCTCCCAGACTTGAGCAGCAGAGGGAATATACCAGAGAAGGACAACATGTGGAGGAGGGATTTAAATAAACGGTCTCGAAAAGAACTATGCGGAGTTGCAGGATCGGATCGGAGCCATGTGATTCAGGCGAATTGATGTGACGTTGGCACGAAGACCAGACAACAGGTGTGGATAGCAGATGCTGAACCACAGGTGAAGATGTAGAACAAAAAGTCTAATGAATAACATGGAAAAGGGTTGCTGACTGGTAGGAACCGATGATGGTTATCGATCCGAGAAATCAAATGGTAGATGTCCATAGTTGACTGCTGACTGACCGTGTTATGATGACAAGATCGTTTATTTTGTTGTTGTTGTTGATTTTGTTTGTTTGTTTGTTTTTTTACCGAAGAAAGGGGCGAGACCATTGAGGCCATACCATGCTTGATCCCTGAGTAGGTTCATTTGATTATTTCAATTAAAAATCATCAATTTTTATCCGTGTACATTTTAACAAGTGAAAATTCAATCATATAACCCCTGTTTTACGGCACACTTGACGGTTTTGTTGGAGCTTGATTTACCTAATCAAGCTCCTATACGCTAGTAAGCGAGGTCGGCATGGTATGTATCCTCCTCATCGCCCGAAGACTGCTTTTCCTAAATAAATTGGGCTACGCATGCGCCGACTCTGTCATGTGATCTCTGAAATCAACATGGCTGTCGTTGTCGATCCGGCGAATCGACGCAACTATAACGCAATTATGGACTAACAAACTAGTGAATACTTATTATGAAACTTAAGTGGGACTGCTCCGAACGTAAAAATTGTATTCGAGTGTATTATGCTACAATTGACAATGCGGAATTTATGTTAGGTTCGCTAGATATCGCGGTTCTATGCGCAAGGCCAGCTGAGATAGTAGCTGCTTCCTGGATCAACTCTTATCTCAGCCGGCCTTGCCTATCCGCGACCTGGAGGCATAGACCCGTGCGCCGGCACGGCACGCCACACCTCCGCCACCGCTTTTCCCAATATTCCGTTTCTAACAACAATAAAAGTTCCTAAACATTTTGATCATTCTGACTACCACAGGGCCTCGTCACAAAATATGTGCAGAACAGCGTTTTTCGTGGTTGTTGTAGTTGTGGTTTTTTTTCGTCCCGCCAAGTAAAACTAGGGTGCCGGTAACAGAAACTGCATACTGTTATTTAAACCCAAAATATTTAACATAAATAAGTCTAAACTAATTACCCTTCTTCCCGCCATACAAAAAAATCGTACTTTTGTTTCGGGGGGAGGGGGGAAGGCGGGTGGGCCCCCCCCCCCCCCCCACTGCCGTCCATTGAACATTCGAGCCTTAGCTTGCAAATTTTCAAAAACAATATGTGCTATCACATATATGCCGTACAAAATCAAGCTCCATAGATCACAGTTTTGTTCTTGTTTGTCATATATTTAATGGAGCCGCAGCAAAGGGTTAAAGGGTTTAACGAGCGTTAACCACTCCTGGTCATCTGCCCGAAGCCCTAAGGCCCTATGTCTGCAACAGCCAGATTCGCAGGCGGTCACCCACCCAAGTATCAATCCAGCCCAATGCTGCTTAACTTCGGGGATCTGACGAGAACCGGTGTTTCCAGCACTGCAAGGCCGCAGACACTACTACTACCACCAGTCCTCCTGTCATCATCCAGTCCTAGTACCGGTTCATTAGGACATCGATGGAGCCGTAGCACGAAGCTACCACGACAATGTTACCTTTCCTCCCCGTGTCCGAGCATCATCGTTGAATCTTGTTCGAGTAAGCTATAACAATCCGATCTTGTGCGCCTCCTGTTGTTGCCCCATTGTTACATGTTGCAGCATTGCATTCTGGGCCCTCGCCGCCGCCTGTCCGGTTTTTTTAATTGAACGAAAGCCCTGCCTGCCGGCCCTGCTAATATAGTTAACCAGGGATGGTATGACCATTACTTTTAAGGTAACTTTTTTCGGTCAGCACAAGAAGCTAGGCTTGATTTACCACGTAGAATACTTAGTAGCAGCAGTTTTTATTCTGGTATTACTACTTTTATTGTCTGAACTTGCCGGGATCTTTCACCCAAGTGAGTTTTGTTTGTGATATAGTTAACTCCAACGCTCTTTTAAACCAAAATTGAAAGGCTTTGAAACTTTCAAATTCTTCTCATTTTGTTTTAAGACCTCGATAAAACCTCAATAAAATATCGAAAGTATTGAACCAATACACAAAATTTAGATTCACCACAGTGTGTGATACTGTGCCACGTGGCCTAGTTGGTCATACTTTATTCAAAAGATTTTCGTCCAATACCCAATGAAGAAAAAGCAAGAAAAAGTTTTAAATTGCGCCATCTCTTCCTTCCTCCCCCCCCCTTTCCCCTACCCCCACCGGTTTTTTTTCATTCTTCATCAATTCATACAAGGTCCTACCGTTCTCAAATATGCAAGCGATCGAAGATATGGCCCAAAAGTTATTGATTCCAAAAAGTCAAACTGTTTACCGAACGCAATGTCTGGCAGCTGTTTGTAATAAAGGGAGTGTGCGCGCGAGCCGAATGAGAACGTCAACTCAGTTCGTCGACATCCCTTCCATATTACAGCATCAGGTGCATGAACTTTTGTTTCGCCGATTCTAACTTTGAAAATGAAGGTATGATATAAGACAAGGTCAACCGATCTCCTAAAATGGTTCTTTTATCATGTTTCCGTATTAGTTTATTTTAGTGAGAGGCGGCAAAATCGAAAAATCGTTCACTTATTCATAAAAACGTGAAAATCGGCATGATGAACGTGCATGCCTGTAATATCATTTTTAGATATGGAGCCACTTCGAAATTTACCCAGGAGCCCTTAAATCCAAGATGGCGGTCAAAATGGCGGTTGGAAAAGGGTTTTCTTGACTATAACGCCTTAACCGTCAACGAATAAAAAACATAATGTGAAATAAAAACGTTCAGCACGTAAGTCTAAACAGGATAGATGATATACATCTTTTACATAAAAGATTCAACCCCAAAATCGTATTTCAAATATACCACTCTTAATTCGCGTGAATGCTCCATTTTGCAACTGGTTGGCATAGTGATTTTCAGGTTCAATGTGCACTTGCGAGCCCTCTAACAGCCCGAAATGGACACGCTTAGGATATTCTTAGAAGTGGGGATCTATTCTTTCCATCACTCTTAACCAAAATTGTTTAGCTTAGCTAGAGACCGTCCTACACCAATTTTAAGGTGAAAAGGTAATGGCGGAGCAGCGAAAGTGTATGGTGATTTTCGAATTCAAAGTGCGCACATTCATCATTGCGATTTCCATGCTTTTATGAAAAAGTGAACAATTCCTTGAATTTTACACTATCTGCCTCCTCGCTATTTAGACCAGTTTGAATTTGTGTAAAGTCAAAGTTTTCAAATTTTGCCGGACTGTTTTGACTATTTTATGTTTTATCACACTTCGCGACAACCAAGTTTATATAACATTATGATTGAAGGCCTCACCCCAGCAAAACTAAAACAATTAATATCTCCATTCCTATTCACCATTTTTCGACTAAACTATGCTAGATGATAAATAAGTATGGTAAGTATATTTACACTAGGGAACCTACACGTAAATTCGACAACTGTCATTTTTATTGTTGTTGTTATTCTTGTTCTGCCCCCCATTTCCCACCCCCCCCCCCCCCCAAAAAAAAACTACTGCATACCTAAAATCTGAAACATGATCTAAGCCAGATGTCTTTCATCCTCAAAGAAATCATTTTTTTAAATTGGTAGAGCCATTCCACAGTTACGGGTCCCAAAACGATCAGTTTTATATTGTTTTAACCATTGTAATTAGGAAACAATGCCAATCAGCGAACGCCAGCATAGACTGAAGACTGACTGAATGAATGAATGAATGAATAATGCGTTTATTGGAGCCAAGACCCGTGGTCATGTGCCCACCCTAAAATAAAATATACATTCTGCCCTGACAAAACATGCAGTCACAGCACCATCCCATCATCAAGTATAACAACATCAAGTTTACCTGATCCTAATCCAAGGAAAAGGAAATGCTAACAATGCTGGTGAGCCAACAATTATTCTCTCGTACTTTGAGGAAACGTGAAGAGGCAGCATTATCAAGGAGCACGCTAGTGGTCCACCGTCGAAGTTCCATTGTCAGACATCATTGTAAGAAATGTTCTATTCCTCTGATTTCACAGTGTTACAATTAAATTCCGGTCTCGGGGGGTTACTAGCTCTAATGGTGGCTCTGGAGGCTCACTTCATTAGTATTATATACTTCACACATGTATCTCTGAACTAGGTAGTTATATCTACGAACTTCATATTCCGCACATACAACTACAAACTTCATACATAGATCTATGAACTTCACACATACAATTGTGAACTTCGTAGTTATGCCTATGAACTTCATACTTCACTACATCACACATACAACTGTGAACTTCTCACTTACATCTGTGAAGTTCATAGTTATATCTATGAAATTCATACTTCACACATCCAACTTTGAATTTCACACATAGGGCTATGAACTTTGTACTTCACACATACAAGAACGAATTATGAAGTTCATAGACACAGCTCAAAGGTCTATGTGTGAAGTATGAAGTTCATAGGCATAGCTACGAAGTTCACAGCTGTATGTGTGAAGTTCATTACAACTCTGAAGTTCATTGATATATGTGTGAAGTTCATAGTTGTATGAATGAAGTACGAAGTTCGTAGATATAACTATGACATTCAGAGATATATG
>JAHWFP010087275.1:38429-66833 GCA_023313725.1 Lithobius niger
AGTACGAAGTTCGTAGATATAACTATGACATTCAGAGATATATGTGTAAAGTTCACAGTTGTATGCGTGAAGTTTAAAATACGAATGAAGTGAGCCTCCAGGGCCACCGGAACTTCTCTCCCACCCCCCTCCCCTCTTGATCCAGACGAGTCACTGCCACAACAGTGACAATTAAAAGCAAACACGCATTTCCAAGCTATCTTAGTAATCAAGAATAACAATATCGTGTCCTGTTCTATGAATGCAGTTTGCTTCCCCATGCATATTTCGGTTCGGTTCAGTTAACTTAGTCTTGCCCTTGGAAGCATAACGTTAACCTTCGGCCAAAACGCGGGCGACCTTACAGCGCTGCCAAACTTATTCGCCCTATTCGCTACTTCATCAGTACGGCTTGACGTAACGTGGCCCGTTCTTTACCAGTTAACCCTAAATACCCATCACCTTACGGCCTGGCGCCTCCGCCCTATTCCCAGCAGACCCATACCCCGAGGCCCCCCTGCGCTCGCGCCTACAGACGAGCAAGGATTTGCGCACGCGCAGGCGTGGGGATCTCGCTCTGCTGGGCGTGATGTGGCCTCAGGTGGAAGAAGGGCGCACGTGCGTGTCATCACAAGATTAATAACCAGCAGCCTCCGCCTGGGTAAATAGTGCCATAATTTGCAACTTTGATCCCGCGGAGGGACGTCGGAGGGCTGAACCGCCGCCAGCCCCATAACCTCTTTACACCGAAGTGTACTCGTTCTCGATTGAAAAGTAGTGCGTATCAGAGAGTGGCGAATGTATGGTTAAAGACGTTGTAGGGACTTTACAGCCTTACAGTACAGTGCTCATTTGTATGAAAAAATTAATTTTGTAGTTGAAGTAGATAAGTCGAGGATTGCTCCCTGATAAAGCAATGGACTCCACAATTGTCGTACACTCAGAAACGATTTAATTTTCGGCATTAAGGGCATGGCTCTTTCACCAAAAACAAGACCAAACATGGCAAAAACCGATTATTCGGTGGTTTTACTTTGTGATAAAAAGTACAACTTACGCCCAACCAAAAATACACGTTTCAATGCTGAAAATTGGCGAATTTTCGACCGTTTTTATTAGCAGTCTTCCTCAGGCGATGGTCTGCTAGTAAAAACAGTCGAAAATTCGCCAGTTTTCAGGATTGAAACGTGTACTTTTTGGTTGGGCGTAAGTTGTGCTTTTTATCAAGATCAAACATAAGAATGGAACCATGCTTACAATTTTAAAAGGTTGAAGAAGCATATTGGTTTATTGACTCAAACAAATCAGTACAAAACTCCGTATGTGCCCTCGCCACACAAGAGCTAGTGCTCGCGTGTGGTGTGTTGGCTACCATAATAAAAATTAACTAAAAATCACAAGAATTACAAATGTCAACATATGAAACAATTGCAAAGTTTGGGTGCATCGTAGACAAAAAAAAAATACAATAATAGCAGTATAAAATTATTACCACTGTTATAAGCAAATGTTACAAGTTTTATTAGCTATTTTTACTACCATTTTTATTACTATTTATATTACTATTTTCATACTATTTTAAATTACTATTTTTTTATAATAGCGACTGCAAAGTTACTGTTATTAGCAAATGTAGTTATTACAATCATTCTTAATAAATGCAGTTAAGATGCATCGTAGAAAAAATAATCACAACAGTAAAAATAAATAAACATGCTACAAAGAAAGAAAAAAAATCAAGATAACAAAAAGTGCTGAAAGTATTTTACAGCTTATAACTTTAAATAAAATTTCAAGGGCCACAGTACTAATATCTAGTAGCCACCGAAACAGGTATCTCTGGAAATGATGAATTTCAGTAATATCTTTTATAATGGGTCTATAATTGTTTGGATCGCTGGGATTGCCCTTCTTGAAAATAGGGATCGCAACAGTGCGTTTTAAAATTTGAGGGAAAATTCCTGCAGAGAAAGAAATACTTAAAAACCACCATCACTGCAAAATGTCCATCACTGCAAACAAATGAAGATTTTAAAATTGTATGAAAAATTTTTCAACCGTGCCAACGTGATTTGACCTGTTTTAGAACCTTCCTGTCAACATTGTCTAAATTTTGATGATGTCATTCCAAGATGACACGGGGGAGCACGGGGGGACCACGGCGGGCCGGGGGGGGCGGGGGCAACTGTAACACACACTCTGGGTTTCAAACTGTAAATGACGTGGGTATAATCCAACTTCATTGAACGAAGCATTTTGATGCCAGTTACGTCCCTTTACGACGTCTTTAGCCTGAATAAGACTTGTTTACACGACCAGTTTTTGAGCCCCGACACTTTGACCGATTTCCCCGTACCTTCCGTAATGCTACGGAAAGTGCCTCTGGGGTCACCAGCAAGACAGGGTTGGTGCCAGGGCGCCCATCTTCTGGGGCCGTCCATCTAGCATCGTCCCCATGGGGCATGCCGATTTTGGCCGTGATCCGAACACTTTTCATTTTTCCTGCGTTAAAGAATGTAGAGGAAATTCTTAATGTTTGAACGGCTGCCATTGAAGACCTTTCAAATAAGGTGTTCCTCTACCCCCCCCCCATTACATTGGACATTTCTGTGTTGGGGACCCTGGGCTCCCCCCACCAAGGGGTGCAGGCGTATTTGCGGAAGTACAAAAAGGTAGATCCTTTAACCAAACCTACATTGCCAGGGTTTCACTATTTTCTCTCAGCTCCTTAAAAAGTTGTGAGGGTGCTCTGTGACTTATGGGACACACTGTGTTCTAGTCCTTGGCTTATGATAAGGTTTGTACTACAACTGATTGTTTCAACTCAACTATTTAACGTTCCCGTTCTTGTAACAATGCACACTTGATGTATATATTTTACATGGTCCTGCCAATTGTTGCCTGCCCTTAACGACCAACTTAGGGGTAGTAACTAAGTGAAGCCTTTTCTAACCATCAACCCCAAACATTCCTGACGTAAACTATTTTCGGCCTACTTATTTAGAACCTATTCCCCCCTTTACTTTACCGACTTACTTATTTAGGAATCTCTTAGTCATGAACTCTTCATCAACCTTGTAAGCCATACTACTTCGACGGACGAGCGAATCAATATCAAATTATGAAACCTGGACCAACATGGCAGAAAAGTAATTCGTGACTCAGTCTCATCCTTAACTTAAGTTAGTTCAGTGGGTCAACCTTTTAGTTATTACCATCCGTTGAAACAGTGTGGAATCGATCATTGGAGGGGGGGGGGGGGGGGCAAAGCCACCGAGCATGTTCTACACCACCGAGGACGTCGCGGTGCCAAAAGTGTCTTAAATCGCTTACACCGGCAAATTTTTGGAAAAACAAGGGTGATAACTTCTTATTATCCTACCTTCATTTCGTGTAGCAGCTTCGAACGGAAATACCGTTGTCGGATGAAAGAAAAAGTTCTCATTTCCTTGTTTTCCGAAAGCTCGCGCAACAATCAAGTACCAATGCTTTAACAGTGTCCTTTGATATGACGCTCCAAGCGTCGTATTGTTAGAATGATTTCGATGTTGACTGACCGGACACCTTCTCATTTTCCCTGTTAGTTGAAGAGGAAATTCGGAATCGAGCAACAGTCCCCGAGCTGAATACGCTTTGAAAGGACATTACGCGTGGAATATTGTTACTAAAGTTTGTTTGTAGTCTAATAGGGTAAAACCGTATTTCCCTTGTTGGCTGAAGGAGCACTTCAGAATCGACCAATCACATGGCGACGATAGAGATGTTGCAGTTGGTAACGAAGGTAATGCAGGAGGTTGATAATGTGACACTGATGAAAAATCCAAAGTAGTGATCCAAAATAGCATTACCTTTACAAAGGTGGTCATGCTTGTAAGAATTCTAAGAGTGTGCAAGATTAAGTGTGCAGTATAAGTATGAAAAAATTGTCGAGCATTATTGTTTTCGTGCGAATACGGGATTTATACAGCATCGTTTTAACAATGGCCGGGACGAAAGTAGGGTAATAACGGGCGGGAAACGATTGCATGGTAAATAGCACTTTGCCTAAAGCGTTTGCTGCTATTTGCTGCTGTTCAGATTAGAACCAGTGATTCTAAGAATTGATTATCAGTAGTAATAGCCCTAGAGCTTTTGTGGTTAATACGACTACTGCTTTCGCAAGAAGCCTGTAACGTGACATTAAAACTACCGAATACTAATTATTTTGCAATTATATCCCGAGCGCGTAGCGCGAGGGGTATAATTTCAAATTAATTAGTATGAGTTAGTTTTAGTCTGGTTAGAGGCTGAATGCGAAAACATATCTAGCCGTATTATCCACAAAAGCTAGAGGGCTGTTTTATTGGAGTATATCCCAATTCAAAATAATAACAAAAGGACTGAACATTCGTTGTGTTATTATTAATATTTATAACGCAATGCTACGTTTTATTAGCTTATCAGTTCATAACATTATTTGTCTCCAACGAGAAGTTACAGACGATGCTGCGTCGGCGACTTTCTCCCTTTAAACACGCCACATCAACTAGGCCTTGCTGAAATTTGCCGAGAGATTGCGCTGTGTGTGTTCCTGTATTAGTTTTTAATCGTTTGC
Source organism: Lithobius niger (assembly GCA_023313725.1). NCBI lineage: Eukaryota > Metazoa > Arthropoda > Chilopoda > Lithobiomorpha > Lithobiidae > Lithobius > Lithobius niger. The sequence continues at coordinate 43,003 of JAHWFP010087275.1, forward strand.
TAATAATTACCATGGGATCGAAAAACTAAAGGACTAATACGGTAAAAACTAAAATTATTTATGCCAATAGATCGCCGAAGAAAAATTATACTATCCTAGCGTAAACAATTATAAAGTGTGATGTTAAAATACGAAAATCGTAATGAATACGTCGAGTTTTCTAGCTGGTATATATACGAGTCAAAAGCTGCAGCCATTAACTAGCATGTGGCGTCTGTTTTAAGCTTAGCCCGGTAAGTTGCGCACAACAAAAAGGAACTGAAGTATAATCACCCCGATTATACCCTGATGTATACTCGGGTGATTATACCACACTAGGTCGATTATACCCCGCTCCTCTACCTTCCACCATGATAGCAAGCGGGATATACTCATTAAAATAGGTGAACAACATTTTGAAAGGTTTATCACTAATGATACAAGATGCAAACATTCTCGCTTACGAACAAGAAGGGTTGAACCCCCCCCCCCCCCCAAAAAAAAAAAGATTGAAATGGGGTACGACATCTCAGATGAGCAATACTAAATGTGGGGGGTGGTAGGGGTGGAGGACACAGGGTTGAAGCTCAAAAATCACTCTACATCAGAAAAGACATGACACGACATAAGTGATGTGCATAATGCACCAAACATTGCCGAATGTCTGTCTTCTCTCTTCGGTCGGACGGCTGATCTTCGCGCCTCCAAAAAAAAAATGGAATCCTTTCTCGCTGATCCACACAGAAGGTAGGGCGAGGCTTAGGAGGAAGTCTTTCGCTCGAAAATGTGAGAGAGGTTGACGCTCCAATCCAGGAGACGGAAACAGGAAGAAGATTTAGCAGAGCGCGTTCGATGCCATCTTGTCTGTCACTTGAAGCGTATTCTTCATCACACTTCCTGGCCCGTGACATCCCGTCATGCCTCACGGCCCCAACTCTCACCTCGCGCTCTCGTTCACTGATGTCGAAGGTTATATCTGGATACGTCGAATCACGGTTTCGAGGAAGAAGGTTTTCAAAGATGACTTAACGAGTCTACTGTAACGGTGTAATTAATTGTAAACGTTATTTCCATTGGTTATTAGTGCACCTAAGGGAAGAAAGTTTGACGACGTCTAACCAAATTCAATTAAGGGTTTATTTATTTAGCAATACATTGGTGGTTGGTTTCTCACACTAGAGCAGTAACATAACGTAGTATTATTGTATGTAACTACGGTGGAGCCAGTAACTGGGTTAGCTGCAAGGGGCACTGGAGGGGGGAAAAGAAGGTCGTCTTACTGAAGCCATTGCCACTAGACTGGTGGATTTCTTAAGCCTATAACGCGCGATTTCTGTTGTTAGAGAAAACAACGTTTTTTTTAAGCGTAAGAAATCCACTCTCAAAGCACTGTCTTGACTAGACGTGCCGTTGTTTTCCCTTATATTTTAATCTAGTGCCCCTTGCAGCTATACCCTCCAGATGCTATCTCGCAGCCAACATGACGTCACTTGCCACTGCGCTATGGGAATGTGGACGAACTTCCCTTTACTAATAACAATTAAAATAACAAACCAAAAAACGAATGAAAAAACAATTAAAATAGCGGCTGAAGGCGGTCGACGTACGGGCGTTCCCCAGATACCAGCTAGGACGAATAAGGTGCAGTCAAATGCGATATTTTCGATTTGAGATTATGGGATGGCAGCTGCCATAATGACTGCCATGGAGTACAAAATGTTGGAGAAGGTCTAGTCCGACGAGTAGGACAAAACACTCATAGCTACAGTTAAACTGTGATACGCTTTGCAAAATTTATCGTGGCACAGGCAAAATTTTACACTAATTTTCCCATAGCTGTTCGATTTTATAAATTGATGTTTGCATCGTTTTTAAGATATACAAAGTTTTCACGTTTGTGACAATTTGCTCAATATTTGCATTTGCCTTTGTCGCACACTTACGACAGAAATGATGAATTATGGGATGTGTATGTGTAACTCATGAATCTCATTCAGACGAGAGCGGAGGCGAGAATGGAGTGCAACAGGCGCCGCCATATTTCTTCTATTTTTAAAATTGTTGTTTTAATCTGAAATTGCTGTCATGCTTTTTATAGGGCGTTACAATCATTTTGTAAATAAAATAAATAAATAAATAAATGTATTGCAGGACTGGCTTCTCTAAACTCATTTCTAAACTCATTTTACCATATATCGTCCTAGATCTCGTAGCATACCGGAAGTTTGCTGCTGTCATGTAGGCGTTACTGACGTCAGTCAAGCGCCGGAAGGAATGCTGCTTGCGAAGCTTTGGAATGCATTGTTCTTAGTACAGATGCGGCCTCCTGATGTCAGCTGTACATTACTGCAGCTTACCAGGAGTGGCATTATGGAGGAGTCTCCAACACAATTCTCCCTTTCGTTCCATCGTTCGTTCCAAATCCGCCTAAGAAAGGTGGCTTTCTTTCTTTCTTTGGTGGCTTTATCCGTACCGAGTCCTGACCCCTTGCAGCCAGTTGTCGAACTAGGATCCATTTTTACTTTGGTGGAAAGCATACGTCAAAAATTACGCTGTGTATGGTTTTCCTAATAAACGTGTGTGTGAAAATAACCCTTGCGCTGTGAATAATTTTAGCGTTTGTCAGTTAGCAAGAACTAGCGTTTAAACGAACTCAAAACGAGGCAGGCGTTTTGTTTCTCGCGCCAAGGCCAACTGGAGCAGACATTGCGTACCTTGCCTCCCGACTCTACGCCAATTCTTACAGGTTCCAGAAAGATGTTGTCTCCTAGCATTGCTTTGGTAAAATAAGATTTTGGCGATGTTAAATCAACTGGCTTGAGGTCAGGAGCTCAAACCTATTGGTTCTCTCTCAGACGGCCTTGTGCAAACGGTGGCATACAAAGCAATGGCTTCCAACATGGGCACTCCCACGTCCAGAGGAAGTGTATGTCATTTATTCTCTCCTGAACTTACCTGTTCGCAGCATTTCTGATGCTGTTTCTTGTACTTTATGCTCCGAATTCTCCTATGATTTTTGTTGTGACCTCAATTTCTCAATACAGATAACTGAGAAGATTTCCTCATCATGCCGGTTGAAGGTAAAAACAGATACTGCCAGCCTGCCAACAATTCATCTGAGCAAACCTCAGTCAGAATTCTCATGTGAAGTGGTGAAGACAGTTTAAACTGTCCTCACCACTTCACATGAGAATATTAGGTTGGCTAGCCACTCCAGCCACTCTAGGGATCCAACATCAAATCTCACAGCCACTGTTGTGGCACGACCCTGCAACCACGTCCTCCCGCTAGCTATGTACTGGCGTATGTTCACACAACTGGACCACCATCCATTCCCGCCGAGGCCCATCTAACCAGCGCGACTTGTGTTCTATCCAATGTTACCACCCCTTCTCCTATACACAAGGCCAAAGAACCCCTCTGCTCATCACCATCGATTTGCAGGCTGAAATTGAGGAATTAAAAGTAACGCAACTTCGAATTGGAACTTCAACTCACAAAGTCGTGGGACGTTCATTCCTCATTTTATGAAGATGACAAATCATGTGCTTCGCCTGTTCTCTCCGGTATATCATAGTCAGGGAATACTTGTAGGAGATTTAGAGCTGCTGTGCACAATTTGCCAACTTTGATTTTCCACTTGGGAGTTGCTGTTTACATCCCAAGGAATAGTTTTCCACATGTTGCCACCTTGGCAATACGCATTTAATGGATTAGGCATTAAAGTTGGTGGCCAAGATGGTGCCCAATTTTGCTATTTGGTCGATTACGCAAGAAAACTAATCCGAAAAAACATCCGAAATTTGCTTAACAATGTGGTGCAAACGTGTCTCTGGAAGCCGAAAATAAGACCTCAAATAGCGTAAAATGCTTCAGCCTCCGGGGCTCCGCCCCAGACCACGCTGAGAGAGCTTACAGCGCTCCCCGAGACTCCCTAGCTGAGTTCGCTGGGCCCCCTACTAAAGGGCCCCTACTAAATGTGAAAAAAAATGTTCATTTTCTTTCCCCCCCCCCCCGGGGGGGGGAATCCTTGCCCCCCCCCCCCATCTGCTCTGCAGTTGGCTGGCGCCACTACTGAGAATGTGACTCAAATAACCCTCCCACCCGTATGGCTAATGGTCCTTACTTTCTAATGATCACCTCTATTACATTCTTCCATGTTCATGATGGAGGAAATAAATGTGGTTCAAGGCGGTATCGAAGCTGTCCCTTTGAGAAGCATGCTTTCCTGAAAAGCTTAGAAGCAATCCAATCCCTCCAACCAGATGCGTTGGGCCGTGGACCATGGTCCGTTGCCTGCTCCCTTATCTCGTGTCTTTTATATAAGTATAGAGAGAACACAAAATTAAATTAACGGTTTTTACAGTTTTATAGGTTGGCTGCAACCAACCCCTGGATACTTCAACAACATCAACATTGGTTGCAGTCCACATTGTAGTTATTAAGATCACTGGTGGCTCCTGATCTCTTTTGCTTGTTCGGTTTGTTCGTTCCGTGATTCCGTTTTGTTGAGGAGTACGACCGAGGTTGAACGCTCAACGACAGCGCGGAGAACGTCGCCGTCAAAAATCGATGGGGGAGCATACAGCGTTCTTGTCGATCCATTTGAAAGTCGTGTGCACGTGACGACGTAAATCCCCTAAAATCATCGAGGCATCGCGCTGACTGGTGGAAGGGATCAAGTGACAGTCCGTAATTGAAAGGAAGGCAGTCACAAGGAGATAGGGTCCTCATTTACATGACAATGCACTCTTGGTCAGTTGACGAGTAACACTACGGGAAAGAGGCCCGTCCAACGACCCGTTAGGACGAAAACGTTTACCAACCATCCTCCCAATACACCTTTATGTTACTTTTGTGGGCAGGGTAAAACCGACTCGTAGCAACAAAGGTGGAGTGGAAGTTTGGAATGCGGCAATGGCTTGGAGCTTCACTTATGCTGTCCGCCAGGAAAGTAGCGTTTCCTTATATGGTCATTTTATGACTGCTAGTCTTTCACGGAAAAGAGTGCGCTTTGCCTCTATACTCTATAACTGTGACGTCATAACTAAAGAGCAGCGCAATTAGACCAACAAATGGTGCTGCTTAAATACGCTGATAATTCGAAACTACGAACGCTTTACATTTCGAGCAATGAAAATTCGTGTTTTTCGTGATAAGTATGTCAATTTATTATCATGGGGCTATTTGAATGCACTCACGTACACAACTATAAACGTACATATTTATTACGTCCAGTTGAGAATGTTGCGGATTGTGAGGCTAGCTGCTTATTAGTGGTCGACCGAAACCAAGTTTTTCACTTTCGGCCGAAACCGAAACTACTACCGAAACCAGTTATTTAATTTCGGCCGAAACCGAATTCATTACCGAAACTGGCAATTCGGGTTCGGCCGAAACCGAAACCTCTACCGAAACCGGAACCAGAACCTAACCTGAATAATACCAGTTTTAATAATTAGATAAAAGCAAGAATAAAATAAAAAAAATTCGTGAGTGTGTGGTTTTTCGTAGACATAGTCTAGATTGGAAGGCACTGCCCGGTTTACCCATATCCTGCCCTAAACTGAGTAAATAAACGAGCGAGTTTCAGAATTAAAAAAATAAAACTGTCAGTGTGGAAAGACCTGAAAAATTTCGTGTGCATTTTTTTTTTTTTTTTGGTCAATAGTCTTGTTTTAATTAAATAACCATAAATTCGTGTCGGCGAGGGAAGTCCAGAGCACTGGAAAAGAGCTTCATTCATCAAGTATAAGCTTTGCGTGAAAACGTAAAGAGAAATAAAAGCATAAATTCCGTCTAGTACAACGAAGCCATAAATCTGATTGAATTTGGATTGAAAGAAAATGGTTTTTTAAAAATCGATTAGCGTGAGCATGGAAGATGAAAGCAGAATCTGTGATGGCGCCCCCTGTGCGTTCTTAGGCTACAGCTTGTTATCTCCGGAAACTGGCTACTGCTGGGAAGTGGAATTTAGTTTCGGCTTCACCGAAACTGCAGCATAGGATTCGGCCGAAACCGAAACCGTAACCGAAACAAGTCAAACCAGTTTCGGTTTCCTGAGCTATAACTTCATGGCCGAAACCAGAACCGAAACCGAAACAGAAAATTTGCCGGTTTCGTTACCGAAACCAAAACCGAAACCGAAATTCGGTCGACCTCTACTGCCTATACATGGCGGATATCGGCAGAGTAAACGACGCGGCCAGCATGTGCATTGCATCCCTCTGTTTTGATACGCATTGAATTTCTTTGTTGGTGCAAACTACAGGGATGCAACAACCATTAGTAATAAGTTGGAGTGCAGCATATTCGGCCTAAATTTCCAGAATTTTTTTTAATCAGCCTAATATTAATTTTGGCTGTTGCAAATCTTGTATATTGCTAATGTTTATCGGGGCCTATGGCCAATTAAGTCTTATCTGTTTAATCTTACATAGGTGAGCTAATGAATGTCTTTTAAATTCCTTTCCGATTCCTGTACCTGAAAACTTCTAGAACTTTCCATTTTCCAGAATACCTTTGGTCGGTACTTCTGGCTAGGGGAATTTCTGCTACTTAAGCATTTTGTAGGCCTGTTTTTCATGAACCCTAAGGGCGCGTTTACGCAGCAACTCGCCTTTGCATTCTCGCAGCTAGAACTCAATCGCTATGGCAAAGGTGACATTGCCATGGTAACAACGCTAAATGGATTAGCTAAATCCGACATCGTTTGAGTAAATACTTGCAGTCTTATAATCCGTGCCAATAATATAAAGCATTCCTCATGACGAAACAATTTTCCCAAACGGTTCTGAACTCACGTTATTTGCTGTTTTCGTTGCGAGGTGGCAGACATAAAACCGCCGCCATGTTGGAAATTGAGGTGATTTCTAGCTTCTAGCTGCGAGAATGCAAAAGCGAGTGGTTGCGTAAACCCGGCCTTAGTTAGGATAGCTTTTTTTGTTAGGCCCAAAGTAGGTTTATTTCTTTCAATCCCTTAAAATCAGGGTAATTTGGCTTTGCTGAAAGGTTTCTTAAGCCTAAGCCCTTCTTTTCAAACCTTCGTGATCCTAAATTGGGTAAATTCCAGTCAAGACTTGATCTGCCATTTAATCTAACTCAAACTTAAAGTTCTGGCCCTAAAATTCCCAAATTCAGTCTAGACCTATATCTCCCACTTAGTTGTTTCGTCATTTTCTAAATACCGATATTCGGTACTCGCCGAATACTTATTTTGGCCGATGAATGATAGTCCGTAATCGCCCAAATACCAATTTTGGCTCAACTCGTGCTGTTCGCCCGGCCAATTATATTTGGCTACTGACCATTACATGTAATACGGATAGAAATATAGCTGATAGCATAGTAAGCAACCCAGTTTTTGTTTCATTCAGTTCTGTCCAGTAGTTTTCGAGATTATCAACATTTCCGTTCAGAGTCACCTACATTAATCCTGCAACTTCCTCCATATAACGAAAGCGTTTTTTTTTTACCTGAACTGTACCTCTTTATTCCCAGTCCAGTTTCAGGAAGTGATTACTTAGCGTGTGGCCGAATCCATATTTCCGAAACCACATTTGAGATATTCTTGAAGTGAAAACTTGCAGAGAAAACACAAAGGGAGTGCCTACAAACCCATCGTCCTAGAGGCGAACCGAAAATAGACGTTGCGAATTACAACGTCTATCACAAACACCTATTTGTCTCATTTTTTACAACACGTTGTGGTCACAACATGTTTTGATTTACAACACCTACAGTAGACGTTGTGGTTTACAACACCTATACAGATGCTGTGGTTTAAACACGTAGGCGTTATGGTTTACAACACCTATACAGATGCTGTGGTTTAAAACACGTAGGCGTTATGGTTTACAACATCTATAAACGTTGTGGTTTACAACACCTATAGACATTGTGGTTTACAACCCCTATAGAGCAGTGGTATTTGCCGCCATATTGTCACCAGTATGGGTTTTAGAGGGCATAACTACAAGGTGCACTACATAAAAATGGAGGGAAAAACAACGGAAGAGCGGATTTCTTAGGCTTAAAATAACGTTGTTTTCTCCAACTACAAAAATCGCGCGGTTTAGGTCAAGAAATCACTCTTCACAGCATCGGCTTTATATGACGCCTTCTGTTTCTCTCTGCGGTGTCCCTTGCAGCTAACCCATTAAGGCTACAGCATAGAGTTATAGAAAATATTACTACGTTGTGTCATTGCTCTATAGCCATTGTAGGTTGCAACACCTATAGACGTATAGATTTACAATACCTACAGATGCTTTTGTTTACAACATGTATAGACGTTGTGGTTTACAACATCTATTCTGTAGACGTTTAAACACACCACATCTACAAAATAATATTCGTTCTTGGAAGACTGGTTTTAGACGCTGCGTTTGTAGACGTTGTGCTTTACGACGCCCAAAAACCTCGTCATAAGACCCAGTATGTCCTTATAACGAGTTTTAGGATTATGTACGTGTTGTAACTCACAACGCCATTTTTGCAGTGCAGTCCATAAATTAACATCAGCATAACTGCAAATACCATGTCTAAGAAATAACCTATCAGGCTGACCGATGCATAACTTGGAAATACCAAGCAAGCTATTAGTAGTAACGGTGTCAGCAGCTTATGAATGCATACACGTCCGTAAGGGAGTAGCCATGTTACAACTCTTGCTTTGTATACATCACTCGTCATCGCAAGGTCGTCTGGGAGAGAAGCTGCACATTAATCTTCCGGGCTCCAGGCCAGTTGATTATGAGTGAGCAAAATCTTAGTTTACCAAAGCAATGCTAATAGGCGTTAACTTCCCGGCACGAGCAATAACTGGTGTGAAAACGGGAGGCAAGACAAGCAATTTCTACTCCAGTCGGCCTTGCCATGAGAAGCCAACCTCCTTCCTCGCGTCCTAATTTTTTTTAAACACTACAGTTTGCAGGTCAACGTCTGATTGGACGTATCGCATCACGTGATATTATTCGTACCTATTTAGGTAAAAACCTATGAAACGTAATTTTTAATTAAGTTTTTCGGAGAAGGAACAAGTTTGCCTCACGTACATGGTATGGCCCACAATGCTAATAATAATAATAATAATAAAAATCTTACCTTAAAATTGAACACGGAAGGCACTAGAAGTTGCTTCCAAGTCGCGGAAATCAGTTAAAATGAATATTAGGTCTTCCAGTCTACTCTCTATACACGTACATTCGCACATTTGCAGGGCCGTGCCGTAATGGAGAAAGGGGGGGGGGGGGGGAGGAAGCAGTTACCCTCCTCAAAAAAAAAAAAAGACTAACACTGGCCCCAAATTCGGGTGTTCAAATTTAGAAAAAAATTCTCCTTTTAAAATTTACTTTAACTGATTAGCGATTATAAAAAAAAGGCAATAAACCAAAAAAAAAATCACCAGAATTCATCAACTAGCAGTAAGCGTTGTAAAAGTCAGGTATTTTCTTCCTAATGGCCTTACATCCCCATCCCAATTCCACAGCAAGACAACCCATGCCTACCACGTGACCAATCGGCAAGGAGGAAGTGATTAGTAAAAATGTGGACAAGTTGAAGTATAGGCAGTATTTGACTGGCAGATTTTTCACTGACAAGCGTAAGTAAAAGGACTCGCGGGCGCAGGAACGGACCAAGAAAAAATTGCGTGCAGAAGAAGACAAAAAGATGCAAGAGTATCTAAGGAAAAGTTTGTAAAAAAAAAAAATAAGGTGTGTGCGTTGCCCTAGAATTGCATACGTAATTTTACTTAAGGTTTTATGACCTTAAAACAGTTATACTGTTACCAAATATCAACTTAATGATTTAATTATTTTCTCCCTGGCTTTCTCTTGTGATGGTTTGTGTAGTAAGGGCCTCGCTTTTCAGGTATTTAGGGATTTGACCTGTTGGTTCTCATTACCGCCGCTGCTTCAATTACCGCATCAATGGTTATTCTTAAAAATTACCGCGGCGCCCATCAAATTGGGACAACTTGTTATTTTTTCGGGTTTGACTGTGTTGGCAAAATGATACCATCGGTATAAATATCGAAGATATTGCTTCATTCATTACCACACCTAACTAAAAAGGCTTCATCTGTAACGTTGCTTATCTCAGTGTGCCTTGTATGTTCCATTACGTACTTCCGGTCTCGCCCCGAGTCAGACCTGTACGTAGTCAGCTTAATAAACATCGTGTTGTAATTCGTGATGTTGATTCCTCGTAAGGTGGGACACACCACCTTACACATCTCTGTAATGTTTGTCATCAGTTGTAAGTGAGTGATAAAAGAAAAAAAAATCAAATGAACCGTGGTTCATAGAATACAAATTTGGTTGTAGTTTAAGTTCCTGAGACGTGTGTATACAATCCACCCAAAACCAAAACTGGTATAAGAGAAGCCGCCAAGTTTCCAAAAAGGATCGGCCTTTGAAGTAGTGGTATCATTTAACCAAGGAAAGGACGCCAAGGTTAATTCTATTAGCTAAGTTAATCGCACCGACTAATAGATCGAAAGTGAAATGAAAAATGTAATATTGCTACTCGCTGCAGCGATCTTCAAGTTTTCATTTCTCATCCAAAGTATCAATCGGTGCGATTAACTTGGCTAATAAGATCAACCTTGGCGGCCTTTCCCTCGTTGAATGTTATAACACTACTTTCAAAGGCCGATCCGTTTTGGTTTTGGGTGGATATCACAACTTTCATAGGTATGTGAACGTACCAAAGGTCACCAATGAAGTTAGAGTTGGTCTGCGTTGGAGGGGGGGGGGGGGGTACAGCCAGCTAAAAATGTGACGATTTCTTAGCCCATGATGTGAAGCCATCCAAATGGATTTTCGACAAGCCTATCCTCGAAAATTCGGTTCCAAAATTATACAAATAGTGCGATAATCCGGTTGCGTCTAAAATATAACTCATACGAAAATTCGGTCTCACAATAAAAAAAAAATGAAGTCTCTATGTAAATACAAATACGTTGAGCTCCATGAAATACTCTTAGGCTGCCCGCGCGGCCAGGTTGCTGTAGCCAATGAAAATGATTAGTGCGTGGTTTTACATAAACGGTAAGCATTCTCATTGGCTGCAGCCACCTGGCCGCGCGGCCAAGTCGATTAGTGCGCGGGCGGTTTAAATTTCTAAAATCTACTTTTATTGTGGTATCGTTTGCACACCTGCCACGTTAGTGCAATCAGATCGTTGGAGGAGGAGGGGGGGGGGGGTTGAACTTCGCACGGGAACGATAAACATCCTAAAGCCATGCCAGTCAGAACTGCCAGAAACTCACTGCCGGGCTTGAAGAGTGAACCTCTGGGTGTGCTCTTAAATCATAGATATTGCACGAAAATGTCATCAACATTTCTAAGATTAAATAAACATAACTTCGGACCAAATTGTCGCAGGTGTTTGGGACCAAACGTTTTTCCAAGACTAAATTTTCTGGTTCGTATTGTCTGGCACCCATCCAAATAAGTCATCATTTTTTTTAAGAGTGTTAGTTATTGGTGGGGAGGAGGGAGCACAAACCTGACAGGAGGCGTCAAATTAGGCTTTCCCCCCCCCCCTCCCTCGATTCGCTGGCCCTGCACATTTGTAAGGTTTTTCTCCACTGTCCCACGCTCCTGTGTGTGAAGTAAAGAACGCGAACACCATCCTTTGACTGGGAATGGCTAACAACAACATTGAGAAGTGTGAAGGCTTCATTTCCAACGCTACTGCACAAAAGACGTTTTTCTCTGGTCACCTCACAAAATACCTTTTTTAAAAAAAAAAAAACTGCAGAGACAAGAAGGTAGATCCGTTTATGGAATTTGCGAAGGAAAGGCAGCGTTCCATAATCCACACAAAATAGCGCGTTAATTCGAACGAGACATACCAGTCTCCCAGCAAATATAACATGAAAAAAAAAAAGTTTTTATCGTACATGTTTATTTAGCAGAGTAATTATCGCTTTGTTTATCAATTTATTTTTCATTTTAGTAGCAAATTTCGGCATAGAAAATACCTTTTTTCTTCAAGTTAAGCTTTGAAATACTTGTGCGCATACTCACACATCAACACACCGTATCGAGTTGGCACATGATGTCAACTTTATCGAAAAAAATTTAAACAAAGACAAAAGCCTCGAAAACAATGGCTATCAACAATGCATGCTTAAACAATGCATGCATAAACCTTTCTAGCATGACGCCATAGCCGTACAAGAGGTACACGGATTAGTAACAAAAACGTCAATTGTGCCGTAAAAAAAGAGGTTATATGATTGAAGTTTCACTTTACTTGTTCAATTTGGATGATTTTTAATTGAAATAATAAAATGAACAATTGAGAAAATTGCATTTGTTTAAGTGCTGTTGTGCTAAACCTATCATATATTTAAAACGTAAAGCACAACAGCACTTAAAAGAGATGCAATTTTCTCAATTGTACATTTGATTATTTCAATTAAAAATCATCCAAATTTTATCCGTGTACATTTTAACATGTAAAGTGAAACTTCAATCATATAACCTCTTTTTTTACAGCACACTTGACGTTTTCGTTAGTAATTGATTCTTGGGTTCCATGCTTAATACGGACTCGTCATTAGTAGTATTTTTACTCCTATATTTTTAACATATAAAAGCAGGATTAAAAAAAAACCTGCATTTCACTTAAGAAGTTGTTCTTTATCTTTTTTTTATGTTCAACACCCCCCCCCCCCCCACCGCACCTTGTGGGCGCCCACGGATTTGGGGCATTTTAAAACAGTTTGGCCAACGAAACGACGCAGCGTACCTCTTATTTCGTAATCGTTGACATTCTGGTATCAATTTTCGCAAACGTATACCAAACATCAAAATATATACGAATTCAAGGTGTAAGCATCAACAAGCATTCAGTTATTTTCCCTTATAATCGGTGACGTACTGCAAAGTCATGTGATGGTGTAAAAGACCTTAAGTTCCACTTTAAACCCATAACGAAAAGCAGGCTGGCTTCAAACTAAAAGTCTTTCATCATGCTGAAGCTCACAAAAAAAAAAAGAGCGTAATGCTGAACCACGATTCTCAAATTTAAAATTTTAATAATACAGATAACGGATAAATAAGTTAGACATACAAATGTAATGGGTAAACTTAAGTAAATAATTTTTACTCACCGACACCAGAGCCGACTTCATGAACTACGTCGTCGCACAATAGTCGATGCCTTAAATACACAATTGCACACGGAGGTCGACCAACTACGAACAGCAAAGTCGTAAACCTTGTTTTCAACTTCCTCAGCAATATGATCATTTCCGTACCTAAAAATGTAAAAAAAATAGTGCCCTAAGAAACTAAGGATGCTGGCTCTTAAATAAAATTTGATTAATCATAAACTATTTTACCAAAACGGCTGGGAACAGTCATACAATCGCCGGGCGTCGGACACCAAAAACAAAATGGCGAAAACAACTACACGTAACGTCATTGTTTCAATTTTTTTTCCATTTACCGAAAATTTTCGTTACAGGGAAGCTTTCAATGTTAAGAATGCAGTCTGCAGTTATATTACGTGCTTTTAAGTAAACATACCTGAATGTTCGTAATGAATATCTCGGGCCGATTTGAGTGTTCGGAAAATCAGTCGTGAATCTATGCATTACTAATCGGGTTCTGCAAGGTCGGTATTTTTCGTACCCAGCAGAAAACAAGTGTCCATCTCGTGTACGTATACTACATGCAACTTAATGTAGTTACGTTTTCCGTGTCTAAAAATATTTTATTAAGACCATCTGGACATTTTGCCCCGTCGTAAACGACAATGAACAGATTTCCCACCCATCCCCCTCCCCGATTTTAATTTAGTACTTCTCCCACAAGGAACGCCCCCTGCCCATTTCACTTGATCCTTCCCCGTCCTCCCCCTCTCCCGGAACGGTTACGTCCCGTTTCGCGAAAAAGAAAGCTGATTAACAGCTTTTGCCTCAGGGGCCAATCCCATTTCGCCAAATACCCTTCACGAAATTTTAGGCACACGAAACATTTAAAACATTTAAACACGAACATTTATAACATGATAATGGTCAAACATTTATAGACAAACACCCGTTTTGCAGAATAATTTGTTTCAAATTACGTGCCTCGCTCGCGCTGCTGCGCTCGCTGCGCCTAGCACATGTCATCAGAAACCGCAACTAATCAAAAATTACTTCCAGTTAGGATGCCTCTTTAACTTCTGCAATGTTAAATTTTTAAAGAATAATTTGATTCTGCGAAACGGGATTCTGCAAACGGTAATTCCCATTTGGAAAAGGATAACCATCACGTGTATAATTAACTATTCCTAAAAGAGAACCTCGGCATTGACGTAGTGACGACCAAGCATTCTAAACAATATTTACAGCAAACGTTTCTCAGTCTGTATTGCCAGTTTTCAAAACGCTAATAAATCAAATAGTCTTATTCTACCACTGCTTGTCACTGTTAAATGTTTGCCTTTTAAAGCCCCATTACATAGAAAAGAGGTAGTAAATTTCGTGTACGTAAAATTTTTGTCAAACTCGTTTTGGCGAAACGGGATTGGCCCCTGAGGGTAAGGCTGTTAATCTGCTTTTCTTTGGGCGAAAGGGGATTTGGGGAAATATGAGTTCACCCCGGAACACTACACCCGGAAGCTCTCCATAATTCCCAAAAAAATGATACCATACGAAGCAACATGTTTGTTTTTCTTAATTGTGTTAAAACAGTTCTCATATTATAAGTGGTTTCCCCAATTTAGCCGAATTTCCGAGTCTTCGAGTGTGAAACAAAACCAAAAGAGTTTTAATTGCATGGTGGTGTTGTTGTTTGTAATATACATTAGCTTGCCTTGGCTTGAATTTCAAGATGGGTATCGTCTGAAATTCCAACATGGTGGCAGTTTTAGCTTTGCCGGCTTGCAACGAAAACAGTAAAAAATGTGAGTTCAGAATCTGCTGGGAAAATTGGTTCGTCAGGAGGAATTCTTTATCTTATTGTCACGGATTATAAGACTGTAAGCATTTGGTCAAACGATGACGGATTTAGTTAATCCAGGTAGCGTTGTTGCTATGGCAGCGACATCTTTGCCATCGCTATTAAATTAGCGTCGAGAATGCAAAGGCGAGTTGCTACATAACGTTTCCTAGAAATTGGAATCATCTAGAGTTCGGCCGTTATAAGAACGAATGGGAAAATCCCATTCTGGACCTACAAGGGAGAGTACGTAGAAAGATGGGAAGAACTTAATACTAATCTCTTTTCTCTATTATAGCTCACTACCTTTTTTTCCTAACGCAGGCCCAAAAATTTGAACTTTCTTGCATTCCCGTCTATTAGTAAAGGCTGTAACCCTTACTGTAAGATCGAACCAGGGTAGATTAGTATATTTTTCTACGCTGGGTTGAACCTCAACCTCCCATGTTAAAGCCGAAATTTTGACGCTTAATATATCCGTCGTCTGTGAATATGTTTCGATTAAATTTGGTACATAAGCTTTGTTGGACTTGGTCACTAACAAGCATCCTGAAATTCATAAAATTCTGCCAACGCAAATCGTTGATCTGGACCTGACCTGAAACCATGAAATTCGTTTTCGAGTTGTCATTTTTGGCGCGACACGTTTCTATACGCTCTCTACCGATCGATCTATTTGTCCAATAATGCTGGTTCTTTGCTCATTTTACAGGTATTGCTCTGTAGATTTGCCGTTTCCATACAGCCTTTTCTATTGGTCAAGTGGTTCAGGGGTTAGGGGGCTCTAAACGACCTGATTGATTGTTTTACATTGTTTTAAACATTGTTATTATACAACAATGCCAATCAGCAAACGCCAGCAGTATCTGCAGTATCTGAAACCTTACAGGAAAGTTTATTTGTGTACCTTTGCTGTTTTGCCTTCGGATCAGTTAAACCTTACCTTAATCATCAAACGAGTTCGTTTTTGTTTTCTAACGTTATAAACGCTTGACTTCCGTACCCAAATAATTTAGTTGACGTTTCCATCAGTATTAGGATGGCCTTTTGTCCAGGGGGTTTTGCCTTGACGTAACTTCCCTTCCGAAACATGGTACAATTCTACGCATGCGCTTGGTTTCACGAGTTACACGCGTCATAAACGTGAAAGTGCGAGAAGTCGGCGTGCGTTAGAGATGGCAGATAGCGCAGGTTGCCATTACCTAGGCTCATTATTGTGCCCAGATAAGCGAATATAGGACGTCATTTCCCAGCTTCCAAAACGTTTCTTTCGCTTCTTTTGCTTAGGTAACGTCTTTTTTTTTACGGGCGAAAACATGACGGAATTCAAACACAAAAGCGATTCACATTCTTTGTTTGGGATTAACTGTCCGGATTTTCGCCGAATGTGAGCACACAAGGGAAGAACAAAAGGATTTTCGCAAGACGGAGTCAGATTTTTGTTTTCGGTTGTGAAGATTTTTTTTTTTTCGTCTTAACTGGTTATTTGTATGGAAATATTGCGAGCTTATCCTTGCTGCTTATCTTGAATTCCGTCTTTTCATCTACTTTTATTTTGTTTTGTTTTCTTATGATAGACCTTGCTGAATGTGAATAACGTTTAGTTCAGTAACTTGCAACAGCGCTTAGGGCGTATTTTGACATGCTCTCGCAACGCGTAAAGTATCTTTCACACGTGAGCTTTTACGTAATTGTTGCTAATTTAGGTGGTTGCATACTAGCGTTTCGCCTTTTACGGAACTATCTACAACAAGTAACCATGGCGACGTAGGCGTAGGAAGCGTGGCTGAATGTATTTTGCATTGGGGTTACGATAAGTGACAACAAGAAAACAACTGAAAATGATGCACTGATTAAATGCCGATACTTTCTAAATGCCGTCCTCAAAACGTCTAAATCTTACTCAGGACTACAACTTGTCATAAAATTCATAAAATTCGTAAAATTCTTTGATTTGATTGAAATGTCATAAAATTGTCATAAGGCCGCTAAAAATTATCTAAGTGGCTATAAAATATAAATATAAAATCATTTTATGCACCAGAGCTTGCAAAGGGAACAGGAAGGGTCATGGGTGACCACTAACACCTGCCCAAAGAAAAGTTAAGAACAATAAAAAGCAGGTTGGAGAAGAAATAAAACCCATAAAACACAAAAAGTAAAAATAGCTAAATAGTAAAATAGTAAATAGTAAAAAAAGTAAAAATTAAAAAAGTAAAAATAGCTAAGCCCACCTGACATACCCTCGTTAACTCACATTTTGCGAGTCTGGATTTAAAACATGCTAATGATGGCGAAGTCACCACATCTGTGGGCAGTTCATTCCACACTTTAACAACACGATGTGAGAAGAAGAACTTACGACAATCTCGCACATTAGGTTGGACAGTAAGTTTAAAGGTATGCCCCCTGGTCCTACAATCAAAGTTAATGGAGGAGAAGCGGCTGTAATCAACATTGCAAAGATCATGTAAAAGGGAATAGGTATAAGCCTGAGGTCAGATTTAAGCCTACGCAGTTCCAGCGAGTCAGCCTTTAAAGCCTTTAGACGGTCTCCATACGGTTTATCCCTGAGACACAATAGACACTTGGTGAACGATCGTTGAACCGACTCGACATGGTCAATGTCCCTGATTAAGTGTGGGGACCAAACGGGACTCGCATGTTCAAGAATAGGTCTGACATAGACGCAAAAAGCCCAAAACAAAGTCCTTGCGATCCTTGGAGGTGAAGTAACATTTAATCATGGCTGCAGTTTTTACAATGTGGTTGCAGTGGGAGGCACTCTTCAGATCACCCGTGAACCAGATACCAAGGTCAAGGATGCTTCCATATATATTTCATATGGTTTGGCAATGCTATGCTACGAGCTTGGGGCAGGGACAGTTCCAGTTGCGAGTGGCGCTGCGATCACGATCGGTCGAGCTCGTCGGTGCATTAGCATTGAATTCAATGGGCATGATGTGATACGTCTCGTTTCGAGATGTTGTTACGGCTACGTAAAGCAAATAAAATAATTTTAACAATGAAGAAAGATAATTTATGGTTCCTCTCATAACGTAGTGAAGTGAGAAAATGTTTACTTCATTAGAAGTATTTTTAAAAACGATTTGAAAACAAGGTTCGCAACGCAACGCGTCATTCGCATTCTCGCCTACTGGTTGCTAGGCAACAACAAGTAACGCAGGCAAGCCATCCAAATTCAGCTGCCCAAAAGCCAAACAAACAAAATAATTGTGAAATATTGAATCAAACACGTTTAATTTTGTTAATTAGTATAAATAAAGCAAAAATAAGAAGAGTTTAGCACCACGTGTCTAAAATTAACCACATAACTCGACGAAAAACTGTTACACTACGCCAACTCTTAAATCGACAGTTGCCGTCTCGTGATTTCGGCAGTTCTATTACTTTCGACAATCAAATCATGACGAAGCGAAAACTGGTCACAGTTAAATTAACACGTGTCCGCCTGAAGCGGGTGTAAATCTAGGATTAACAAAAAACGTAGTTAATACATTGACAGTGTTTGTCAGATCCGTGCATGCATTCCAATGCTACCGCTAGTTTGTGGACATACATAGAACCAAATAGAACTAACCGGTGCAAAGTGAGGCTCCAAATCAACGTCTTTTTTTGTCAACTCTCGATCATTTCGTGAGATATCTCGTATCCAGACGTTAAGCCTATAGTGTTGCACGAATCTTCTTTAAAGGAATTTGTTCTGTTGACAAACGTTTTGAATCCTAGCACGAAACAAGCAATCGGCGCAGCCTTCCCCTTATCACCGCAATACTAATTTGGCGCCGCCGCTAACTTTAACTTGCTGCTGGCGCCACCGTGTGAGCGGAACTGGCGGAGCCCCCGGCAATAGCATTGCAAACAGAGCATATTGCCAAACCATATGAAATATATATGGAAGCATCCTTGCCAAGGTTCTCAGGAGCGCACTCATGGTATTTTTCTTAGCGCATGAAACGTTTTTTATGACACTGTCTAAAAAAAAAAAAAAAGTATCAATCACGAATCAGCACTTTCACCAAACATTACCTGGAGCCGATGACCACATGAGCTCTTTGCTCCATTCACATGATCGCCTAGAAAACGAATCTAAGTATCATCCAGAGGCATTGTCGCAACCAAAAACTTGGATCTCAACCATGACTTTTATCAAATGTGTAACTTTTGCACGCTGATCCTGGTATTAAAACATAGATATTGTATTCGACAACAAAATGTAAGCTTCTGATTTCGTTTTGTTTGGTAAGACAAACAAAAAAGCAATCGCCCGCATCTGAAAAATCACGAATAAAACGTAAAAATAAAAAAAAAATCGCCTACTCGCATCAATTTTTTTAGTACCACTCCCGAGAACCACTTAATTAATTTTCAGCGGCCTAACCTTTTTTTTTCTGCCATCATAAAATATTAGAAATTTCTAGAAAATGCTGTTAAAATTCATATAAGTGGACGAACTTTTATCAAAACTGGCCCATGAGGATGTCAAGATTTCTAAAACACGCCTTTTTTTTTGCCCCGTCTTGTAACGTTTACGAAGGTTTTAAAGACTAACTTCTTTTGTTCCATTTTATTAAAAAAAAGTCTGGGGATACAAAAAAGGTCTAAAAACCACATCTTTGAATTTTTTCAAGAGCGTGTGTTAAACCAGCCTTTCCTGTCATTAAAAAATGTGACGCATCTCCAAACATTTGGAATTATTTGGCTATAGAATATCATCAACAGGTAGCCTCAGTATATACTCATAAGCAACGGTTACTTGGGGTGAGGGGGTGATTCAGATTATTTTGGAACTTAGGCCGAAGAGGGGGAGGGGGGGGGCTTCAAGATATTTTTTCAGCACCTTAGAGGGTGTCATGAAAAATTGTAGGTCACATTTTCATTTTGTCCAACCCACCCCACCCCAAGTTGATTAAAAGTGAAAACAAAATGCCGATTTGTCATAAAATTGTCATTAAATTTGGATCCATTTTGTCATAAAAAAAATTTTAATTGCGATTTTGGCGTGGGAGCTCTGCTTACGTAAGTTCTATTTATGCTTGACTCACTGTAACACTGTACACATTTCGTCGGCGTGGCATGATCCGGATTCTAACTGACGACCCAGTCCGTCCGTAGCAGTACCCAGACTCTTGTAGTCCTAAGTGCGTACCACATTATTTTGATCCCGATATGAAAACGGTTTACATTAATCGTCTGGACAAACAAGAGTTGCCATGAAGGTATTAAAGAATATGGGTCCAAGGAATGAACCTCGGGGGATACCGGAGGTGACTGGAGACCGACTGCTGGAAGAACTGTGAAGGCAAAAAATGTTGGTGGCACGCAGTTAACATCCCTCTGGAAACGTAGTTCGTTAATTATCTTTCTTTTACTTGTTGGAATTTAGGGGCCGATTATTATTTATTGCCGGCAGGGGGAGGGGGTAGGCGGAGGAGAGGGGGAGCATACATTTTTCAGGTCCTAACAAGAGAAATTTGTTCGAGTCTCAAAAAAACACGACCAAACTGGAAGAAAGAGTCATTTTGGGATCTAAAAAATGACACTTTCACAGTCATAATTTCTAAAAATGCCTCTAGCCCTCCCCCCTCCATACCCCCCCCCCCCAATGATGTGAATATGCAAGGTTTTGAAGCTATTAACACCAATGCTACAAACAGTTTGTTTCAACTCTGTAGAAAAGCCTTGCCCCCTGGTTTCTTGTCTTCGTCTGTCTGTCAGGTGCTGAGTATGTTATGGATGTGGGCATACAAGCAAACACGGTGTTCATCACATATTGTATAAAACTCGATACACGATGGGTATAAGGAATATCAGTTTTTTATAGAACATTTTTAACCCAACATGTATTTTCGTTAAAGACGAGGCACGTTTTCCTTACAACTAGTGGTAACTTGTCGGTGTGGAGTGCGACTTACTTAATTCGGCTACAGCACTAATCTTGGCTACAGGAAATCAACCGGCTGATAGTCTCGGGAATCACATTGTTTTCGGACCTTGAATGGGAGTGAGGTCCAGACTTTTTTCAGGGTCAGGAAGGCGAAGGGACTTTTTTCAGGGTTTCCGGGGAAAAATCATCGAAAATTTGGTGGCCACATTTTCATTTCTTCCGGCCACTTCGTTCGCCCTCTCCCGGTCATAAATAATGACCGTTCCCTTATAACACATTAACTTGATAATGGATGTGAAAACGTTGAGCTAGAGTACGATTTAAGAATATGGGCTTTTGTCACAACTATGTTCGGTATGAAATCAGCTATAACTTATCGACAAGTCACAAGATCCAATGTCACGGTGCTGAGTCATGGGAGAGAAGACCGTACGGGTTTTTAAGGGAATGTGTATGTCTTCATTTGCTGAAGACCAGGCCATGACGAGGTTGTAATCATGTTGGAGAAAAAAGATGCAAAACGTTTGACCTCCTTAGAATAACTGTTATTTTCAGAGGAAATAATTGCAGGCAGATCCCACATGAAGATGTTAAAAAGTAAGGTCCCAAAGAGTGAACCTTGGGGGATACCTCTGGTGACTAGAAACCGACTGGCTGGGAGAAACGTTAAGATAAAATTGTTGGTGGCTGCTCTCTAAATAAAAATGCAGCCAGGAGAGTAGATCCGTAGGGACATCATGCTGGATATGGAGCATCCAGCATGATTTTTCAACGTATCTGCTCTCCTGCCAACACTTATTTATAGAAGCAGCCACCAACATTTTTCTCCAAGAGAAAAAAAAATATACAAAACGCTTGACTTCGTCAACATTAGTGGCGCTCCAAGAATTTGTTGGGGGAAAGGGGAGGACAAAAAATGAAAATGGGAGGAAAGCTATCGCACTTTTTAACAAATTTCAGTGCCTTTTTCATGCTTTTCAGAGGTTTAATTTCAGATATTGTCTTAATGGCAGCAAATTCCTTACTTTGTTCAGCTTCAATGTAAATAATTTTCCACACTGGACGGGGAGGTGAGAGGAAACAGGGTGGGCCTGGAATCGAATTTGGGTTGTTGAGAAGAGTTGTTAATATCAACCAACGTTGCCCTCCTTGAGGCGAAAAAGGGGGACCTTCTGCTGTAAATAGAAAAAAATCGAGGGGCTTGCAATTGCTCAGTTTTAATGCTAACTAGCCATATTGACTTCGCTCACTCCATTGGCGTCGATCCATGCTTCATGCAATTTCGTTTGATTCCATGAACATCTCAACATCGTGGTACTGGTTTTTTCGACGCAAACTAATTACAATTAATGGTCACAATTCATCATCCATCACATTCCTCAGCCCGCCTGCATTTCATCTGCATCATTCAAAACACACGATTTGTTTGTTTGCACGTGTGTACGTCTATTCCTCTAGAAATAATCCCCTACGAAGGTGAGAGATGAAACATTGAGAGAGCAAAGCGATATCACACATAGAAAAGGTTTACTTTACGTGGAAATCGCTCGCTTTGCTCGCTCATTCCACGCACCTCTGTGCTTCAGACACACGAATGTGTGACAGCCTTTTAAACCAGGTTTAAGGGTCTGATTTTCCATGCATCAAGTCAGTTGATACAAAACCAATTTTAAGGGCTATGTGTAGTATGATACAAAATACGTCGTTCTTTTAGTTATAGTTTTTGCGCGCATCCTTTTCCAGATCATCTCAGAGCGTCACTAATAGCTTCAAGACGGTTTGTTTGTCATGAATTTAACCCGTCACGCTTCGTTGGCGTCGCCTCGCTTCGCTTAAGGAGGTTGTATGAACAAACTATGACGTCATGAACGAACACCATGAGGGTTAACCAAACTTTGACGTTAATTTTTCACGGTTTTTCGCGTATTTGAGGGCTGTAATATCAAGTTACAGCGATGAAAATAGGCCTAACAGAACCGTAATTTAATTATCTTTCGTTTGGTCCTACTCCCATCTTTGTAGGTGCTTTGGCTCCAGAGGAATAGAGGTACATACACACGCATGCGCATCAGACGTCTTTAATGATATAGATTTCTACTCTTGGGAGGGGCGAGTTCCTCCTTTGTTCCCCTCTGGATGCACCACTGGTCAACATAAGTGATATTTTCAGAGGAATCAATTGTAGGTAGATCACACATGAAGGTATTAAAAAGTAAGGGCCCAAGGAGTGAATCTTGGGGGATACCTGAGGTGACTGGAGACCGGCTCACTACTGGAATCCAATGTCAATTCATTGGATAATGGATTTGAACGTTCCACGCAACTTGACGGGGCATGGACGCCGGAAAAGAAAGTCATGCTAAGGGAGAGGAAAGGTGTAGAAGTTACAGATTTGCTCCTTGTTTGAGTAGCTCAATTGCTCAGCTTAGCACCGCGCACCAATAAAATAAAAAAAAATAAAAAATACTGGTCCGGCTTTTTGAATTTATTCATCAAACCAGACAGACTTGAAGCCCACCACCGTCAACGAGCATCGTTTCGTCAAGAGGTTAGTTCTTCTGTCGTCTGTATCTCAAAATGCGCGGCGCGCCTGTCGCTTCCTAATTGACATCTCCGCCGCTAGGCGCCGTCAATGTCTTGTCGCATCGGTCGACCGTTCGGGCCGCACGAGTCCAGCGTCCGCCATGATTGAGCCACTTGAAGCACGTGCAACGCTAATGGCGCGAACTGCTTGAGGAAGTGGGGGGTGGTGGTTCCGGGGGTTGGAGGGGGGAGGATAAGGAAGGAAAGAAGGGCGTTGAAATCGGAAAAGGAGCGCGACAACGCTTGCAAATCACGCGTAATCAGCGTCCGACTGTACCGGTCGAAAATTCAACAGTTCAAATTCAATTTGCACGAGTTACCAGTTGCGGGGTCTTCGATTCGATTCCAGCGGAATGCCTGGCTTGGTAGCAATGCTTTTTATATTTCTTCTTCCTTCTCCACTCCCCCCCCCC
>JAHWFP010087275.1:74461-103180 GCA_023313725.1 Lithobius niger
CAATTTTCCTTAGTATTATTTCCAGCGATTTATGTCTATTTATTTCTTAAAGGACTGTACAAGATCTCTTGACAGATCTCCATAATGCCGAAGTTCTGCTATCATCAGGCAATGTCCTGTCTGTGATTTGTAATTTTTGTGTTTGCCTGCCCATGTGGCATCTACGATTGCTGTGAACTTTCCATAACCTCTTACAGGTGATTCCGTAGTCCATGATCCATTCCCTTTCACGTAATGCAGCTCTCTCATTGCTGTCATCCAGTGCCATCCAAAATCGGCAAAAAACTTCGACAAAGTTGAAACAACACATGCGATACGAGATTCTGTCACAGTGATCAAATACGTGAGTGTGCCCACAAGTTTCTCTGTGGTCTCTTCCTGTGTCCAACGTTTTTTGGTCGATTTTCGAACATTGCCGTCTGCTTAGCTAAGGGCTTGGAAGATGCGACAGAATTTTTTCACGCCAAAGGTGATCAGCAATTTATCAACATCTCTTGTCTGGTTCAGTCTTATCCCATTCAAGTCAACCTCATCCTTCTTGATTTCCAGAATATGTTTATTCCTACATATATTGCTGCAACTGAAGATTAGTTTGAAGGCTTCTGCAGGCATTATCGTATATACGAGTACACACACTACGTCTTTCATCGCTCCTCTGAGAATAAAACAGACACAGGGTATGAACGCCTTCTCTGGAACCCTTCCTCGATGAATTTTATATTTATCTTGCGGCTACAAACTCTCTAGCTTGTTTCAAATAGTAAAGGTTCTGCTGCACCCAGGAAATTTCGTCTCCTTTGTGAGATTTGTAAAACCTTCTGGCTGCCGTGTATGACACTGCGTGTTTGTGCACAGTCCACTTACTTGTTTCCTTGTTCTTAATGGTTATTTGTGTGGAATTCCCTCACATTGCTTCGCCCAATTTACGCGGACGGAAATGCCCATTGTTCTTACCCAAAGATGAACTATGGACTGTCTTCTTATTCCTTATATATGTTGTTGTTGGCTATTTACATCGACGCCATTAGCTTTCTAACGTGACCTAACCTAATCTAACCTAATCTAACCTAACCCACTGGCCAATATCTGCAAACGACTTATAGACCATGACATATTGACCCTTAACGATTATGCTGAGATCTATGCCCGGGTTGAAAACCTTACTAATCATACGTACATTCTGAATGTTTAAAAAAGGGGGGGGGGGGGCCCGGGGGAATCCAGCAGTCCAGCGCATTTTCTCAATCCACCTTAATTTTCGGCTCTTGCTTGGTGAGTTTTTCAAGGATAAACTAAAAACAACATAATAAGGGGTGGGGACGTTGGGAGAATCACAGATAAAATGGACTGGGATTCCCACAGCTCAAAGCTCACCATAAACAACTAAGATGCACTGAGTAAAAGTGAACTGGATAGTCTTAGGGTGAGTTCATGGAGATAGGACAACGCAGATGCGGACACCAGTTACCGTGGACGCAGTCTAGTCAAGCAAGCAGATCACCAGCCCGCATCCTATAGTTGTGTTGCCGACCAGAGAAATCAGAATAATGCTTTCATTTACGACCACTTCGCATGAAAGTTCAGAGAGAAACATGGTCGTGCTCTCGGAAAACGACCTCCGAATAGGACAACGCGGCGCAAGCCACACCACACCACGCCACACCAAAAAGCTTGGCGGTTGTGGCCTTTGGACGAAAAAATACTAATTTAAATAAGACGAAGGCTATTCTGTCATAATCGACTGCACGTGGTCCGCCGTTTTAAATCCCAGAATGCAACTAGACAGCTTAGTCCTGTGAAGTGGTAGGTGGATAAAGCGTCCAGGGTTCCCGGATCTCGAGGTTTTGATTCCCGTTGGAGGTCAAAACGAGGGTGGAATAGTTGGGGGGGGGGGGGGCCCCCCGGCGGGGGTGAAAAGATGTGGGTGTAATTCAAGGGTGGCAGAATTTATTGGTTTTCCGTCCATGTTACCCGGTATCATTTATTAGTCATTACTATAAGCTAAGGAATTCTTAATAAATGAACGTCTTACTAAATGCACGCCTCACTAAATGTAGGCTTATGTCGCAAGTTGCAACAATAATACTTACGGTGGGGATATCCAGTTGAGGTTTACACCTAATCCTTGGGTTATGGGTAATAAGGGAAAATGGTGATATCCATCACGAAATAAGTTGAGGGCGAAGCAAAATTTAGCCTGTAGGTCGAGGACTAACTTAATACTGACTGGTTAGCCCCGAGATGTAAAAAGCGGTGATATCCATCTAGTATTGGCGTTATTCCTGAGCTCTAACAACATTTTACCACAAATATATCGAGGTCTAATTTAGCCTGAAGGTTGAGGTCTAAGGAGTAAAGAGCTAACAAAACCTCAACTTAGTCCAACATGAATATCACCAACTTTTTTCTCCAGTCCACTAACTCCCAGGTCAAGGGTTAGTTACATCTAGGGCTAAGCTAATCCGAGGCTAGTTTAGACGTCAACTGGATATCCCCACCGTTAGTGTTTTGTCACTTGTTACACAAACGTCAGTCACAATTGTCCGTTTTGTTTCTTTCCCTGGCCGAATGACATCACTACCTTCAAATGCCAACCCATTTTGGAAGCCTGGCGGCTTCTCTTATATCAATTGATGAGTTCCCTGGGAAAAAGGCATAAAGTCACATGTGCCCTTTTTTCACCGCCTAAAAAATCTAATACAGCACCTCTCAGTCTATGGATTAAAGGCACAAACGGTCGGAAGTCGACCAACAGAAGCGCTTTACAAGTATTTTGTTTATTTAACGCTGGATGTCGCCGCGAGATGGCGCTGCTTTTCAACATGGCCGCCGCCAGTGCCACTGACGATTTTTCCGCTAATTTCCTATTTTCCTATTTTCTGAACATATCTGCTACAAAAATATGTTTTAAAAAGGAACATGAATATATATCCCATCAGAAAGTGATAACTTTCAAAGATTAAGCATAAAATACTAGTTCTCAGTTTTTTGCCCTTTTCTCAAAACATGTATTTTTCATTAATGCCCTTTTCCAGGGAACTCCTCAATTTTGGTTTAGGGTGGATACTACCGCCTGAACCCTCATCCAAATTCCTTAGAAAATGATAATGTCGATGCTGGTTACAAAGTGTGCTAACCACTGTCGATCTTTGTCTTTTCTTGTTAAAGTGCTGCCTAAGGAATAGAAATGAAAACCCCTTTCTATTTTTCGTCATCTTCCGTCCACGGAATAAGGAGGGCCTATTCCTCCCGTGAGATCGCAGGGATTAGGAGCGTGCTTGGGTAAGGAGTTTGGGTGTGAGGAAAGGTGGAGTGCGGATCCACGCACCGTAAAAACCCCTACTGCCGAACCAATTAGGAAGTAAGGGTGCAAACTGTTTTGAGTGCCCTTAAACCAGGAATTTATGTAGGCCAATGAAAGTGATAGCTTCCGTGCGAACACGTACGATGACAGACAGAGTGACTACAGCGATTCGAGTCCTAACGTTAAGCACTGGACTGAACAAGCGGTAACGGGAAGAGTTGAAACTGCAATATAAGATGGCGCAGCAACTACGAAGTTGTGACCGGTCTTCTGTACAATTTTACTCCTTTGCCACCAATTTTGCACCGCTGGATCTAATGATGAAAACTGTTTGTCTATGTGGTACCATTCCATGGATGAGGGGCTCACTACTCGGTCACTTCCGGCTACTGGTAGGCCACTTTTGCTTCATACTTCCGGTTCTTTCTATTCATTTTAACTAATTTTTTTATGCTTGATCGTACCGGAATGATCATACTGGAAGTATGACCATTTATTATTACGATCTGATACAGTTCCACAGACGATGGGCTCACTTGTCGGCCACTTCCGGCCACTTGTCGGCCACTTCCGTTTCACACTTCCGGTTTTTTTTCATTCTAACTAATTTTTGGACGCTGAATCCAATGGTGAAAACCGTTTATCTGTAACTCGAACAATGCCATAGATGATGGGCTCACTTGTCGGCCACTACCGGTCACTTGTTGGCCACTTCCGCTTCATACTTCCGTTTTTTTAAAAATCATTTTAACTAATTTTTGGACTCTGAAACCAATGGTGAAAACAGTTTGTCTCTATTTGGAGTGTGACGTCGTCCTTCTGTCTCATGTATCTCTGTTCAGTAAAAATGTCAACCGTATGTGTTGCTTACATATTAGCCTTAGGAATTAAAAATTGTAAAAATATATATAAAGAGTAGCCACCAAGTGCAGGTGAAAGGCGAAATCACGACGTTTCGGTACCTAGCTCGGAACAGTTTTCAAGTGAAGGATTTAAATACGTCAAACAATTTAAAAATAAAAACACAACAGCACAGCAGATGGGTCATGGTTATAAACCTTACAGGTCATAAGGATGTAAGGTTCCATACTAAAAATTAAAAACTAAAATTAAACTAAACAAAAAGTCGGCACAATTCGAAAAAATGTGCCAACAGTCAGCTCCTCACTCACCCAAGTCCGCTCGTCATCTGATAAGAGAAGTAGGTCAGCTAGGGCTTTAAATAGTGGGTCTCTGTAATTTGATTGGTTGAAATGTGTTGATGCCAGCGTCATTGCATAACTTAATGTATAGTCTTGTATGATTGGTTGTAGGCATCACGTTACTATGAAAAAGGTGGATTGGTTAAATGAAATCAAAGTGTTTCTAAGTTTTCTCGTGTTTTGGTGTTCGGGATTTAAAATAAAATTGTTGTTTGCGAAATGTCGGGTTTATGCCCCATTTTTTGTAAGATAAAGTTTGATTTGAGGGAACTAAAACATTTACAGATTTCCTGTTTACTTTGGCCTACATGGGTGGCTGTGCATATGAATGAAAGCAGCTGAAAAATTGAGCATTAAAATCTTCTGTTAACGTAAAAAAATATGTAGTTTTGACACCTATGGGACACCATCATAAAGGCTTATGAAAGCATCAGCACGAATTTCCATGTTAAACGTTAAACTTGGATACAACATAGTTTCCCCGAAAATTGACATACACCAACGAAATTCGGTATTTAGGATCGTGTCATTACTGTCTCAACCGCTTTCTTCTTCTCTGCACTCTTGTAACAATGGAACAGTGTAGGATCGCAAAAATGGTTTTCGGTTTGGGTGCTGGGATATCTCAGCACTGCTTTCCTTTTTTGTTTTACATCTGTCACAAATACGGCATAAACGCCAACAACACGAATCTCCTTTCGTAATTTTATCAATGATGATTACACACAGATCAAATACATCCAACAACCAAAATAAAAAACAGAGTACGAAGCTTTCGTATTCAAAAATTATTAAAATTCACAAATGCGCTGCAACCTAAAAAAAAGACTACGAAACTTTCGTAATGCAAGAATTAAAATTCATCACAACATAACACAGTTGTAGGAAATGCAATGTGGCACCATGCATGTTTGCTTTAATTGTTCATCGTCAAATTCGCTGTATTTATCTTGTTTTATCAGTGGTTTGGTTACCGTGCGAAACATCAGATGCTGCCACCATCATATCTTCACTAGAACGTTTGTACGCCGCTTAACTATCGTTAGCACTAGTTCAAATGCAACAATAAGTCAACGCGTGGTAACAATGACGGGTCGTGCGGAGAAGGCGAAAGCGGTTGAGAAATAGGATCTTACCCGTTCCCTCATGCTGAGCCAAACAATACCTCGTTATTGTTAGAGCTCAGCACTCGGGAAACGGGTAAGATCCTATACATTCACTGCATTCAAAATTCTATCGATAACAATCGAACCGTTTGGGTCCCACAGAATGGCCGTTTCTTATTGTTTTTGTTCCTGTGACTCTTTGCCCTCACCTGGAGATCAAACCAATAAACCAATTTTCATTTTTTGAAGCTTAAAACGTAAGTATAAACACGGCCTAGGGTCTTTTTACTGCTAATTTAATGTGACTGTAATATTCTTATTGTTGCTGCTCTTGTTGAGGGACTATTTTCCCTCACCTGGAGGTCGAACCAATTAACCGATTTTCAATTTTTGTAGCTTAAAACGTAGGTATAAACAAGGCCCAAGTCCTTGTATCTGTTATTTTAAGGTGGCTCCAATATCATTGTTGTTGGTATTTTGTCGTTGTTGTTATTTGTGTTAGGAAAATTTTTCTTTCACCCAGAGATCGAACCAATGAACAAATTTTTTAATTTTTAGAGCTTAAAATATAGGCAATAACAAGAACGACGACCTTTCGAACGCTATTTTAATGTAACTACAATATTGTTGTTGTTGTTCTTCTTGTTGGAGAAATTTGCTCTCACCTATAAATTGAACCAATAAACCGATTTTTGAATTTTGTAGCTTAAAACATAGGTATGAGCCATTCGTGTTGTTTTTGTTATTTTTGTGATATTTCGCCTGCATTTCGCAAGTAAATCAATGCTATTTGCTGGCGGAAAACACAAGCTCTCACAACTGCATTTAAACTCTCCTAATAATCACTACTTTAGCGAGTAATAAGAACAATTTAACACTAAGATTGACATGTCTGAAATACAGCAAGGAAAAAAAACTTATACTCATATTTAAACACGCTTCAGCAAATAAAATACAGATGAAAACCTTAACAAAAACTTAATGCTGTAGAGGAAGAGATATTAGAAAAAGACATTTAAGCCATCTGCGTCGCACTAATACGTGTAAAAGAATCTCCAGCTTGTTTTTATTTGGGGGACGCTGGAGATTTTTTACACGTATTAATACGACGCTGATGGCATACATGTCTTTCTCTTGTATCAGTTCCTTTATAGCATTAAGTTGATTTAAAGCATACATCTGTATTTTATACGCTTAATAGTTTTTTAATACTAATCATAGAGTATATCACGACGTAAATTACCTACGAACCCTATTTTGGCACACTCCGGTCTGTTATTTCCACACCAAAATTCGATCCCATCCTGGAGTGCTTTACGAATTCAGTTTAAAGCGCATTTCGGCTACGCAAGCTTCTGCAAAACTCCATTTCTAAAATTCGTTAAAAATAAATACATTACTAAATATATAAAAGGTAATGCCTCTATGGTGAATCTAATAAATATGTCATTGCCCGCTGGGAACGGTTATCAACGAGACAACACCAACCGTATTTGGACCCAAAGAAACTACTAATATCGGATTTACCGAAGCGGTTAACCGCAAGGTACACACAGACAGGTAAAGCTAGTTTTCAGAGAGACAAAAACTGTCATTCGAAAAAAGTAGTCGAGTCAACGGGCATTAATAATGAACGAAACAAGAAAAGGCTCTCAGGACCTGAGTCAACTCCACCCACACCCTCAGCACCACTATTCAAACCCCCGCCTCTCCGCCTCCGACGCCAAATCGAGCTGAGGACAATTACCCTGGAGTCGGGAAAAGGGGGTATGTCATAACGACTTCCTACAAGACCTGAGCTGCGAGAAGATCATTGTCGTGCAAGCGACCAAGCTATCATTGTGTTTCCCAAAGGTTTAAAAAGTCGGGGGGAAAAAATAAAAGATCTCAAGACACTCAGATCGAAAGAACAAAACAGAAAAAAAAAGAATACAGCAAGCTAAAAAATATAAAAAATTGAAAGTCAAGAACTTTTTGTTTGAATTTAAGTTAAGTCGGCAGTTGGCACTTTCTGCAGGCATCAAAGGTTGTCTGGAAGATGGAAAAAAAGGAGGGATTTACAGGAGTTGTGCCAAGCGACCAGTTTATATGGAATGGGGGGGGGGGGATGGGGGAAGTTGGGGGGGAAAAATGACATTACCATGTATGGGATTTTTGAATGAGATCTGATAGCGACGTATTTTTCCGAGCGTAATGGTCGGAAAAATTGAACGCATCCTGCAGCAGAGGCGTGAATCGAAACAGGGTGAAAAGAGTGAAAGTTGAGAATGGAATAGAATTGTTTTTTACTGTCATGATTACATCGGGTCCAACTTTGATTAGTTCTATCAATGACTCAGGGCAGAAACTAAATTTAAATCAATAGATCGAAACGAATCGCGGTACATAATATATTTGTAAATTGTAATAAGCCATCAGCGAAAATTACACATTATAGAAATAAGGTAGTACAGTAAGCCACCTTTATGCACTTAACGTTTCGTTGGAATGGCATGACCCGGTTTCGAAGTGGGGAAAAGTTCGTCACCAGATCACTGCCGTGCCGCCTTTACCAGGGTCGCATTGGGAGGGACCGGGACTCCCCGGGAATGTACTGCAGGGGCCTCGGGAAGCGCAGTAAGCTAGCGTATTTTTAAGAAATCTGCGTGAATTTGTAACGTTTTCAAGGTACAATTTTCATTGGACTTCATCTGAAATTTTTTCAATTTTTTTTTTTAACAAGGGACCCCTGTAATGTGGTGGTGGGGGGGAGGTTCGAGCGGAGCCCTATAAGCTACCATACTTTAAGGAAATCAACATAAATTTAAAACGTTTTCCTGCGACTTAGAATGCAATTTTCATATGAACTCATTTCAAACTTTTTTTTAATTGCTTCTTTGAAAGAATGGCCTCCTGTAGTTGGGGATGAGGAGGGGAGGGGGTGTCCGGGGCGGAGCCCTGTAAACTAGTTTTTAAAGAAAATTCAGCGCGAATTTAAACGTTTTCCTGCAACTCGAGAAGCAATTTTTATACGAATTCATTTCAAATTTTGATTTTTTTTTTAACTAATGCCTCCTTTAGTAGGGGGGGGGGGGTCCTTCCCGGGAAAACCCGGATTCCCGGGCGGCCCAATCCGACAATGGCCTTTACCGATAATAACACTTGTTTTCTTTGTCCACTGCCCACATGATCGAGTACTTTCGGTCGAATGGAGTCCTGGTCACAACGGGTTCAGTGAGATTCCTTTTTACGACAGTGGACAAGTGGTTATATTGTTAAACGCTGCACGGCATGGACTGGTCCCCCAGTTCGACTCCGATCATGTTACCTAAATGACAAGTCAGTTCATCCACCACCCATGTTACGCTAGACTTTTAAAGATTTTTATCACCCAAAGCTAGAATAACCTGCACAATTCCGTTTCTTCTTGCGTGTAGTTCAAATGCACGCTGCCACTTCTCGCCGTATAATGGAAGCACAACTTTCTGACGAGCTAGCCACCGTGATTTTTCAACAAAACGTAACGAGACGCGACATTTTTCCCCGCTTACGAAATCTCCCCCTCCTTCGGGCGCCAGTTCCCCTTTTTCCCCCTCCTTTTCTTCAACGCCTGTCGCTTCACATGAAGCCATCCAAAGTTTTTGAACATCTCTGTAAATACATTAACGTCAAGTCTCGGATCTAGCAAGTACTGAAAAAAAAAGCGAATTCCACATAATATGCAAAATATTTTAGATTCCACCCCTTCTTACACCTTTCGCCCCTAAAAAAAATTCCGCCGTCTCTTCCAAACAACGGGAAGGGCTGGGGATTGAAAAAAGATAACGAACTTTGAGGGAAAAACTTCGTGACAAGTGAAAGGGAATTCTTTGAGTTAATTTAATCATATCAAATACCAAAACTGGTAAAAGTGGCCGCCAAGTTGAGAATGTTTCGGCCCTTCAAAGGAGTGATATCAACACATCAAAACATTCGCCCAGTTAATCGTACCGACTAATAGCTCGAAGGTTGAATGAAAAGTAGAACATTGCTACTTTCGGTAGCAATGTTCAAGTTTTCATTTAACGTCCAAAGTATTATTTGGTGCGATTAAGTTGGCGAATGTTTTGGTGTGTTGATATCATCCCTTTGAAGGGCCGAACCATTCGGAAATTGGCGTTCTTTTCACCAGTTTTGGTTTTTGATATGATATCACTCCTCTTTTTAAAATTGTGTATTAGACTCAACTCCACTACCGTGCAGATGTGTAATAACGTGCCACGTCACTACCAACACTTCAACACTTTGCTACTACCTTTTGCCTAGAGGCCGAACCATTCTCAACTTAGTCACTTCTTTATAGGTTTTTGGGTTAGTTTTAATTATGATGTAATTTGTTTTGTGTAGTTACAGTAGTTTAGGTGTGTTGGTATCACTCCTTTGAAGGGCCGAACCACCCTCAACTTGGTGGCCTCTTTACCAGTTTTTGGCTTTGTTTATTTTGCTTTGTTTTTACAGTTTGTTTATTTTTCGTGAATTGGACGTGAATACAATTTCTTTGGCAACGTTGTTTACATTTATCGTGATACACTAGTGTGTGTCTAGGCACGCACGTCAGTATACACGTTGTCATTGTCCGAACTTTGGCCGTCCAATGAGGGACGATGCCGACAATACTAACAATGGTTATAACAATAATTTCGTACTTACGCGCCCTCCCACGCCATCCCCGTTAAACCCGTAATGTACTGCACCCATTCGTCCAATTTCATAGCTAGAAGCCTTCCCGTTATCTCGTTATCGATGAATAATCACCATATGGGATTTAAAATGGGATGAGCGAATTAACTAGCTAGCTAGTAGTAACACATTTTGCAACGTTATTAAGGGTCAGATTTTGCATTGAAAGCAGCTTAGCTGGCATTCCTACACCAACGCGAAATTTTTGTCAGGTGGGTCATTGCTCTCGATTTCAACACAATTTAAGCTTTTGTACCGCATTATTATTTTTATCCAAGTACCTGAAATGTGCACATCTCTGCTTCAAGATATAAGACACTGACGCTATGGCGTCGCGCTACGATGGTTTACAACCTCGACAAATGAATTGATATGATGTTTGTTGCATAACTTGGCACGACACACTAGCGTGTGTCTAGATATAAGACGATGGGGATAAAGAAAAAAATCAGAATCAATCAGAAGAAGTAACAGAATTAGGCTACTTCACATGTAAACACTTCCTATTCAGAATAGCCCGAAATATCGTATCCGGTTGATTGGTAAACAACTGACTCCAGCGATCGATCTTCTGTACTCTTACCGCCACGGTTAAAAATGTTGTGGCGCACACCTCTATTATGCGCTGTAGCAACGCTCTCTATTATATAATCTAAAAGTGGTAACTACCACAATTGCCGGTTAAAAATGTATTAGCTTTTAGGCCAAGTTTTAATGTTAGGCGTAACTGTCAGCTTTTAAGCCTCATTTTTACCTGCCGTTTTAATTTCGTAAGTAGTAGCTAAGGTGAGGAATTTGATCGAGTTTAGGCCTATTCATCCATGCAACACGGGGTGGAGACTATTTTACATGAAGTCAATGTGCGTCGTTAATGAAATCCTTTTATTTTTACGGTTGCGTGTTTTCCTGTAGTGTTTAATTGCGACATGTTGGTCCATTAAATAAATCAACATAAATCACTGTAAAGTGTGTAAAGGAAAGTGGAAAACAAGCCAAACAGTGAAAAATCACACACTAGAAATAACGTAGTACAGTAAGCCACCTTTATGCACTTACGTTTCGTCGGAGTGGCATGACCCGCGGATTCAAACTGGCCACCAAATTATGGCATAGGGCCTTTATCGCTACGGCCACTCCTCCACTGGCATAAAGATGACTCACTGAACACATTACAAAATTACAACAGTGACTGGGGCTCCATTCGACCGAGAATGCTTGCGATCATGGCAATGGAGAATGAATAATAAAGGAAAGAAGAAAACGGGCCAAACAGCGAAAAGCATACTTGTGATTTGGGGACGAATTATGTAGCCAGTTCGAATCCGGGTCATGCCACTTCGACGAAACGTAATTGCATAAAGGTGGCTTACTGTACTACGTTATTTCTACTGTATGATTTTAGGTGTTTGACTTCCTTTTCTGTTTGGTCCACTAAATTGATTCATTTCGACGCGGGCTTAAGGTGTACCTTGGAACTAGTGATTTTCATTATTGCTAGTCTAAAGGCCTCTCCAGACAGAAGAAAATTTCGTGCGAAGCTATGCGTAACTACGTGCCTACAAGGTCAACATTGCAGCAAACATGTGGTTGGCGTTGCGTTAAGGACGAATATTGAAGTCTTTTTTACACCATACTACGCCGGCGTGCAGCCGCGAGCAGCCAGTCTGGTTAGGGCTTAAGGCTCTAAAGCCTAATTTTTTTTTCTTATTTTGACAATTACTTCTTTTAGCAACCATTGCCCATCTTTCTCACCTGGGAAGTATGCAAGAGGTACCTTATGGCGCCCTATACTGTTTCCGTTCCTCTTTTGTTGAGAATAAATTTATTATTATTATTATTAAATTATCCACTGTGGAAAAAAAGTGAATGAATTTCCATTTCTAAACGCTGCACCCTCAAAACCTCAGGAAACCCCGAGCCCAAAAAAATTTAAGCCGAGGGCCGTTCTTATCTGCCCTAACATATGAACTCGCTTTATTCGTAAGTTTTAAAGTTTAAAATGATTTATAATATTGCTAAAACTACCACGAACACACATTTCAACTCAACCGCGCATTCACCAATTATTCGTTCATAGACCTCAACAATTCCAACTTTAGGTTAGCAAAGGAACGTACAAACTTCGCATATCTTTGAACCCAAAGTCGACACGTAGCCACAAAAAGAGGAAATTAACCAATTTCCACTAAAATGAACGCCAGTTTGACAGCGCATTGTGGTAGATGTCCGCAACAAGGAACTAGCAAATTCGGAAAATTTAAAAAAAAAAAATTCTGACAATCTTTGATTTACCCATTACAGCACACGTCACGAACAGAGAAAGCATTGTTAATCAATCATTTGCACTTAAAAGGAAGCTCAGATAAATGTAAATGCTTCTCCACCCCCCCCCCCCCCCCATGCCCCACTCCTCGCTTTCTAATTCTGACGCACACAAACAGCCAATGAAAAGTAACCCAAATTAGACCAATCACAATACAGAAGGTCGGGCCTCATCAAGCGTCTTGATTAAATCTCCCGTTCTGCTCTTGATAAATTAAAAGCGAACGTTTGAATAATTCAAATGGGTAAAAGTCCAATTATGCTGATTATGCGGAGAACGACAGAATGGCGGAGAGAGAGGGGGGTTTGTTTCGAATTGTTGTCAACCGAAAATATTTAGCCTTTCGTGCGTAAAGAGGCGTGCCACGCCTAAATAAAACTTTTTGTTCATGTCCTTGTTTTCGTTTTAAAATCCTTCGTTGTTGTTGTTGGATGGACCCCCGACAGTGAAACTATGGATTTGGGTTAGGGTTAGGTCTGTCAAATTTAAAAATAAATGCGTAAACTTTCTGAATGACACGAAAGTGAAGTGTCTGACGTAAAAACGGACGGTGGCGGATGGGAGGGCAACGTTGAAAACCCCCAAATAGTTTTCGGGCTCCAAGAATGACCAAAAAATCAAGGCGATGGCCTGAAAGTTTTCCCTCAGTATTTC
Source organism: Lithobius niger (assembly GCA_023313725.1). Taxonomy (NCBI): domain Eukaryota; kingdom Metazoa; phylum Arthropoda; class Chilopoda; order Lithobiomorpha; family Lithobiidae; genus Lithobius; species Lithobius niger. The sequence continues at coordinate 87,749 of JAHWFP010087275.1, forward strand.
GTTTTGTATGAACGGGAAAATGTTAACGAGGCGGGTATAGTTTAGTTCCAACGATCAACTAAATTTTACACGGCGTAGTTAATTAACCCTTTTCGTTAGTTAAGTTGTAATTTTTAACTTTGTCACACACATCGCTGGCATCCCACCAAAAGTAAAAGGGGAAAAAAAACAAAGAAATAAGAGTAATAAAAAAAAAAATAAAATAAAATCAATCAATCAGATGCCCGAAAACTGCCAAACTGCTTTTATAGCAGCTGTAAAATACACGTGTCTAGTGGTCACCATGCTCATTTATAGTATATTATCTGGATAGGACGGACGTTAATGTTATCGCTGAATCTTTGCGGGTGACGCTCTAGCGTGTCTCTTAATTCTTCAGAACTCAACATGCTTTTTTTTTATTAGAGAGCAGCCTTGATAAGGATTAATACGGTGTCGTATTGCCGAATTTAGAACTAAACGTCATTCCCCAACAGGAAGGCAACAGTTGGCCAACTGCATAAATCTCATTCATATCAGTTTTTTTTTTTCCCCGGAGATTCACGACAGGAAACAAAAAAAAAAATTACATCATGAATATTTATGAAATTTCCTCTCCAAGTTGCCAGTCAGTTCGGTTCGGGTTTCGGGAAGAAACCAAAAAAAATTGCACAGCTTTTTAAGCGAAAAGCAAACTGGAGATCATAAATCTCTACGTTAGAAACCCAAGCACGGGACCCTATCACGAGGCGACAGTTTAAACAAGTGTGCCATTAAGTGGGCGGCCAGTCACGTGACACGATGTTTCCTTTGGCTCTTCGCTAGTGGTTATGCAAATTATCCCAATGCCAGAAACGCAGGAATGCCTTGGTGGAACTAAAGCAGAACAACGATTACAACGAACTTATTAAAACGCTATGGCGATTTCCGGGTCCTGACTGCGTCTCCCTGACCTCAACACCACAGTGAAAAGGAGCGTTTTATTAACTTTTGCCACAGTTATTACCCGTTTTTTGCCTCGATTGATTGATTGATTTATTACGGAGCTCTAGCCAACATTGACTATCAGCCCCAGTACAACTACACACACTTACTAAAACACCTACATCACTACTACACTAATACATAGAAGCTGTAAAGGCTCTAGGCAAACCGACCTGTAGCTTCACAGAAACATGCCACTGCCTTCAAACACTGCACATTCTGCATACCCCCATGTGGGGCCACTGACAATAGAGCATAAGTACTCTGCGGAAACTGGCCCAGCCACACTAAACGTTGATCCACAAAAAGTTGACACCGCAACAAGAAATGTTCAATTGTTTCTTCCTCCACTCCACAGAAGCACACTGAAGAGACTGCTCCATCCCACTTTGCTAGCAGGTAATTCAGGTGGACGTGACCCAACCGGAGCCTGGACAAAATCACTGCCGCTTTACGTGGCAAGAGATCCAATTCCGCTGGGTATGACATGGATGGATGAATGTTAAAGTACCAAGAACCACTCCCTCCCTCAAACCACTCATCCTCCCAGTTACTCAGCACAATCCTCTCAATCAGCAACGACAAATCTTTCGGATTACCCAGGTACCGGATCGACGAACATTCCACTCTACGATAATCCTTCGATAAGAGATCAGCCATTTCATTCCCCACCACCCCAGCATGACCTGGCACCCATGAAACAGACACACTCTTCCCTGCTTGTCTCAAATGAAACAGTAGCATACACACCTCCAGTACCACTGGATTAGAGAAATCTAGCCTGCGGATGCTATTAGCTACAAACGACAGTGCTGATTTAGAATCTGTGCGTACAGCACACCACTCAACTGGGAGCTCCTCACACAAACCCAAAGCTACCACGATAGCAATCAACTCCGCAGCCATTGCTGAAGGGATAAACGACACCGAGTAACTAACTCGTCTTTTCAGATCAGGAATCCACACTCCCACCCCTCCCTCATACGAGCCGAGGAAGGAAGCATCACAATACACCTCTAAGACTTCAGCATGTGTACCTCCTTTAACTACCTCTAAATCAAGGGACTTTGCAACCTCACCTAAATGCCATGGTGGAATAGGCGACCAGGAATAACAAACCGGCACCCCAGCTAACGTAGAACACCTGTAGACCAACACCGCCCTCCCTGCCGAACCCAGCTCCCTTAATTTACTTCCCGCCAGCAACTTGTAGTCCTCCAACAAAACCCGGACAACATCCCCTAAACCCCTCCCCAAATTACGCATTACTATGCCTAACTGTAGAGCTACAATCCTACACCTCAACGGCATCACCCCTGCCTCGACTTGCAATGCAGAGATTGGCGAGGAACGCAGAGCACCCGTAATCAGCCGCATGCAACAATTCACCTCACACTGAACTTGCGAAACTTTCCCTTTTGGGAGGAAAGGAAGGCAATAATCCAACAAGGACTGAATAAACGAGACGTATATTTTCCTCAGCATTGCCTTGCCTAGGCCACAACTCGAATGACTCAACCGAGCCAAAATACTGGAACGCTGTCGGACCCTACGCCGCACCTCGGTAACCTCCCTGCCCCAAGACAATTTTTTTGAGTCCAACCACACCCCTAAATAGCACACCTCTGACACACTATTTACCACCTGACCAGCAATAACAAGGGACACAGAGTAATCTACGTGACGACTAAAAACTATAATATGTGATTTGCCCACTGATAGATCCAGTCCACTCGAGGCTAACCATGACTCAATCACAACGATCACATGCTGCAGCGCCTCTTGAATCGAAACTACATCGGGACCTACTAGCCAAACCACCAGGTCATCTGCAAATGCAGCCACATTCGACAAAGGGGTTAGGACCCTTAACAGACCGTTTAGAAGAACCGCAAATAACACCGGACTAACACAACTACCCTGCGGCAGACCCCGAGTTGTGGACTGTACTTTAGAGAATAGGGGTCCTAATCGAGTAACGAAAGAACGACTGCTCAACAGAGCTTGCAACATAGTCACCATTTTCTTACCATTTTGCCTCTCAATCCTCTTTTAACAATGTGACGATGCAGGAGCGCAACAATGAAACAAGAACGCGCACTGCAATATATGCTCCTTTAAAGTGCTGAGAGCCGATCTCGTGCATCAAAATGGTGGATTGGCTCTCAGCACTAAAATGGCGGATGCATTCATGATTATTATAGACCGGCAATACATACATTTTAAAAAACGTTAAGAAAGAATTATTTTATTTAAGTGTCAGCACCACAGCAAATTAACGAATTCGTGAATTAAGGACTGGCAATTGGAATGGTATTAATGGTACAAACCAAAACAAAATAATAAACAAATATTAAGCACGTATTTTTTATTTAAATGTTATGAACCACAGTAAATTAACGAGTGCATTATGCGTTTTAAGACTTTAAAAATGCTAGACTGCTAATTAAATCATTTTATAGGCTACTTAAAATTGAAAATAACGTCGCAGCCTGCTTTAAAATTAATCGTTCCACCAGAAAACATGTGTCTTAACTGTTCTTTATTACTACCATCGTCTTCGTTAGCAGTTCACCTGATAAACCATTACTGATCACATTGACTTCATGGTGGTTACTCGACAAGTCAAATAGATCGTTAAACTGAATTACTTGATTTGCCGTAACAAAAAAGGACCAAAAATATGGCTCCGCCTGCAATAATCACCGAACGCGAGCACACACATTCACCGAGGGCGACGAAACGCAGCCAACAATACTGGTCGGACTGAGAGGCAAAAACCGGGTAATAAACAGGATATCACCCACTTTCCTCGTCCTGAGATCCAAACAATGTCTCAGACGCTGCTCGTCTCGACAAAGTTAGCTCTCAGCACTCGGAAAACGGGTAATATCCTATACTTAAAGGACTAGAGTTTAATTGTCACAATAGCTGAAACCCGGCGTTTGATGCGCCGTTTGCAATATTTGGGACGGTTTGCTCTCTCATGTGTTTGATGCGGAAGGCATGTATCCCGTCTATGTATTTTCGCGCACACTGACTAACAAACGCTGATTTTCGTTCGCTTCGTTCACTCAATCAGCGCCTATCCTTGAGCCGGGCTCCATGCTCCTATACATGTGAATATTTCCACCTAAAATAGATAAATCAGCCTTTGTACAACAGTGTCTAAACCTTTAGCCCGCCGGCTTTGCCATTTTTTTCCTGGGAAAGGCAGAAAGCAAACAACGTTTTCAACCTTGAACCGAGCTCCACAACGCCAGAACTTTTATCAAACGGTTATTGCGTCAATCCGCGTGATGTGGCTTGGCCCAGCGTCACGCAGGAAGGCCCTGATCCGTCCCCAGAGTCCATGGGTTGGTGTATGCTATTTGTATTTACTTGATTGTGGGCGGAAAGTAAATATCGTTTTCAATATTTAACCCAGTTTCATTAATCCTTTTTAACTTGAATCGTCCACAACGACAGAACCTATAGCCAGTAGTTTAATATTAAGTTTCATATACCTGAAGCATAGTTTATTCATTACAAGTAAAGTTTTCAGTTTATTGCCAACAATCATTTTGTTTCCAATCATCGAATACCCTCATTATTATAGAGCAGTGACATTTGCCGCCATATTGGCACCAGTATGGGTTTTGGAGGGCATAACTACAAGGTGCACTACATAAAAATGAAGGGAAAAACAACGGAAGAGCGGATTTCTTAGGCTTAAAATAACGTTGTTTTCTCCAACAACAAAAATCGCGCGTTTCAGGTCTACGAAATCACTCTTCACAGCATCGGCTTCAGTATGACGCCCTTTTGTTTCTCTCTGCAGTGTCCCTTGCAACTAACCCATTAAGGCTCCAGCATAGAGTTATATACAATAATACTACGTCGTGTCACTGCTCTATAGTAGAGAGTGTTGTAAGTAGTCACCAGCCATTGGAGGGTTTACCGGCTCAATAAAATATCTATCAATCAACCAGCCATTCTACATTGTTTGTGCCGGCCTGTGGGCCCTTGTGTCCGTTTTACAACACTTGCTGTACTGTAACTCGTTTTTATTAATGTAGATGGGCCCTACAGACGGGAAAAATTAAGTCCCTTACCCGAATTCCGAATTCCGAATTTGGCTAAGCTGATCGGATTGAAAAGAGGCTAGTTTAGTTTACCTGATGCTTTTATTATATTCGGAGCGTTAGTAAGCTCGGGCTCACCTGACTTAAATAGGCGACTTTAACCTAGGCTTAAAATGGCACTATCACCGATTGAAAGTCTGCAGAATCTGTCAACATGTAGCGTTCTTTAGTACCATCTAGCAGTTGCTTGCACCAAGCGAAGGTAAATGTACGACGCCACTTCTTTTAACGAAACAAACAAGCTACGCCCTTCTCCTTAATTATTGAATGAAAATATTTGGTGCATCCTTGTGCACCTCCGGGCAAGCTGTAAAGATTAACGATATTGCTGCTGCTAGATGGCGCCATGGTATTTTCGTTCGCTTTTCAATCGGTGATAGTGTCACTTCAAGGCCTTAAACGGAATGCCATGGATTCTTGGATTTCTTGGGGGTAGGAAGCAATTGAAGCCGTTTTTGGGGTTTAAATTGGTTTTGGTGTGAATTTGAATTATAACGGGGGGGGGGGGGGGGGGGCGGTTATCCACTAGCAACTGGAATAGTCTGGTTAGAATTTAAGTTGGGAGCTAAGGGCAAAAAGGGAAATAATTCTAATAAATGTGACCGAAATTACCTTGTGATATGGGCAGTTTGGAGGATCGTGGTGGAATATTACTTTTTTTTTGCTTCAAACGCTAATTGTTGGGAGCACGGGGCAGAAGACAAAGCAAGTTCTAGCCAGTACAATTGGTAACGTACATTCATCACAGATAATTTGTGTGTCACATATTAATTGATCGAAAATCATCATCTCCACTAATGAATGTGAACCTGAAATGACTGTGGGCTGTTACAAAACGACATCATGAAGATATTAGTTAGTTGTCACAAATGACGTCATCGGGGCTACTTCGTTGGAGTGGCATAGATTCAACATCGGAGGTCCAAAATTGATCCCTCAACAACGCTTGAAATAAAACCATACTAAAGAACAAATTTAGTGGTTTTCACTTGTTTGTTTTTTATATTAACATTTTCAACTCACGTAATTACAAAAGAATAATTAAAATATGTTGCGCATAGCATTTCATACAATGAAAAGAAAAGTTTGAGATTTACCAATTTTAGTATCATATCTAGCCAACAGAAGGCGTTGTTAATAAAATGTGCTAACTGATTTAACTTTTATGCGTATATTTTTTAATATTTTTTCCTAAAAAGAACAAACGTTCGTCAAAAAAGGCAAAAACGTTATAAGATCTGAAAAATACACGATTTATTTTATTAGTTTATTTATTTATTTAAACTGCAATTCGATTAACACACTTTGCTAACAACGGCATCTAGTGTCGAGAAATGGTACTAAAATTGGTAAATCTTAAATTCTTTCTTTTTATTTTATCAAACATTGTCGCAAAGGAACATAATTGTTCTTAATTTTCGTTAAGTCGTTCAAAAACAATTTTGAAACCCATGAGCGCGTCACCTGAATTATTGATTCCACTTAAGATAAAGCAAATGGTAGTGAATTTACTAGGTTACTGTTTTTTTATGGCATTTTTTGCCCTTTGCATTGTTGACATTTTTTTCTAATTTACATTAAAAAAATCGAGTTGTTGGACACCCAGTGTTGTACAGCGGACACACGACCATCGGATCCACCCGAGACCACCAGCCTGCAAAAACAATACGGAGTGGCCGGTGACTGCTTACAACAATATCTTCTAATAACGAGGGTATTCGATATTCGATGATTGTGAACGAAATACAATTTTTGTAATAAACTGATGCGCTGATTCAGTGAGCGACGTGAACGACAATCAGCATTTGTTATCCAGTGTGTGGAAAAACCAAGATACACGCCTTCCGCAACAATACATGACAGAGCAAATTGTCCCAATGTTGCAAACGGTGCATCAAACACCACTTTGCTTCCGCTAGTTATAAATACAGTTTAGTAATGATGAGCGTAGTTGTTTTATTGATTCGAAAATTGTTACTTAACAAAGTATTTCTGATAGAGATAATGTACTGCATATACTCGATTTGTTTTATTATACAGTTCTTATTTTTTATCTTGTGCTGCTCTTAGTCTTCTTAATTCAAAAGACTCCAAGCCCATGGCATGTTTGATAAACATTTTAATGTTTTAGTATACCTGCGTGTGGACCGATTCGACATGGTCAATGTCTTTAAGAAGGTGGGGTGACCAAACCGGGTTAGCATAGGTCTCACTTTAAGGCCACAGCCAGGGTTTTGGAGTTCCCTGAATGGAAGAATTTTCGAATAATGGCAGCACGTTTACAGGCTGCCTTTACAATTTTATTGCAGTGGGTTTCTAAAACCCAGATCATTTGCGAGCCATACTCCCAAATAATTTGCAACCTCAATTTCTGGAAGTGAATCCTCACCAGGTAGGTGGTAATGGAAGAAGACATTTTTTGTCCCCACATTGTCCGAGGATCAAATCTACCCAACTCAACCTACAGCTCAGGACAATTGCCACGATCCACCACCATACCACTCTGTTTTACATCATCAGCAAATTCCTTTAATGCAATGTTCTCATTTGATAATTTTAGGTCATTCAGAAATACGATGAAAAGTAGCGGCCCCAAAACAAACCCCTGTGGAACTCTAAAAGAGCCTGATGTTTTGATTTAACCTTTGATCTTATACTCGGTGGGGTCGGCTAGGCAACTAATGTAGCAACTTGGTGGCTGTCATTTTTGTTCTGATATCAGAACTTTGATTGGCCGAAACTTGGCGGGTTCTTTCACCCTTGTGGGTTTCACTTCACATTCCCTTTGAACTAAAATGTTCCTTCTGTCTTATTCAGCTACTCTGACAGTTCAGCGTCAGAAGCTGCATTTCCTCTTGAATTTATACCTGAGTGCACCATTACATAGTAAAGGCAGCTAACATTTACAGACGTCCAAACAAACGCTGACAAAGGCCTACATTTCCATGCAAATGGCGCGTGAATGATCCCTCCATTTGGCGTTGTTGTTAGTGACCATTGGTACAACAACGCGCGGAACGGCCTTTATCACCGGCCGAACGGTCAGTGCCCGACCGTCCGCCGATTTCTCTGGCCAAACACGAACGATGGTGGATGACGGAGAATCTTAATGTATGCAAGATGGCTCTTGAAATGTTATTTTCGCCGTTACGTGCGCGTGGCAATTATGGGAGTCTTAAAGGTACTAGCTGCATGCCCTATAATCGCCCTGGGCAGCACTCTTTATTTTGTTGGAAATTGTGTAAAAGAAAAATGGATTTTATCAGTGGTTATTGCGGTCAGTGGTCCCAAAGGTCATTGATGACTTGAGAGGGGACCATGGCAAAGTCCCCACCAGTCAGTGTTAGTCAAGATAGTCTCAGAGACAATCAACCTTAGCAGCTACGGGATTTTTTCTGGCCCATTGCCATGATTTGAGGTTCCCCGGTCTGAATCCACGAGCTGGCTGAGAGATGGAAGTGGGCCACTTTTTCAGGCCCATGGCTCACTGACCCAACGATTTCATGGCAGGAGCGCACAAGCATGCTACGAAATACATCACGTGCACCTCTGGCAGCGCGCCATTAGAGCTGTGGAGGGGAGGCCCAGCTCCGCATGGAAACGGTAACCATCCAACAGCCGCCACCAGTTAGAACTGCCGAAAACTCACTGCCAGAAAATGAGAAAAATTAAACTGTGGTTTGATTTACAGTTTATCCTGCCAGTGCACTCGACACACGTACACTCCTACCACAACACCGGCCCAACTGACACGCATTGACCTATAGAACTAAAAACGAAATATGACCCACCATGACCCACTTGAGAACAACGTTATAAGCTATATATTATATTCATTCTAACAATCCATTGCAGAGGTATACATTCATTTTATATAAACAGCTTCGTTATGGTACGCGATTTGAGGTTCCATATTTAGGACTCCCATCGCTAGTGTAAACGCCACTTTGGCATTGTTTCGTGTTGTGGTATAAACACGTCGTCTGCTGTAGACTTTCGTTTAATATTAACTGTTGTTTCGTGTATAAACACGCCATCTGCTGTTGACTTTCGTTTAATATTAACTGCTTCGGCATGCAACGGCGATTTGAGGTTCCATATTTGGGACTCCCATCGCTAGTGTAAACGCCACTTTGGTATAGTTTCGTGTTCTGGTATAAACACGTCGTCTCCTGTAGACTTTCGTTTAATATTAACTGCTTCGGCATGCAACGGCAATTTGAGGTTTCATATTTGGGACTTCCATTGCCAGCACACACGCCATGTTGAAGGGCGTGTCCAAGCATTCCTTTTTGAAATGAAACGATTGTATTTCGTTAACAGAAGCCTTTTGTTTTGTACGATAACCAGCCTTCCTGTAGCGGTAAATTGCGACCATCAAATGTTTTATTTCGTTGATAACCGCGGAAAAACCTGTGTGCTGTAAGGAAGCAACGATGGTTTAATTTGCCAATTTCTTAATGTTCACTTGATTTCCAGCAGCACGGTGTATGCTTCATCGTAATTTGTTAATTATTCATGATTCCAAATTTGCAATGGTGAGTGTTAATTTTAAAGACGCCTTGTGGCGATTTACATTGAAAAGGAATAGACATAGCTTACACCACTAACTCTATTATCGTCAATGAGTCAGTCTATTTACAGGCACTGGAAATTTTCAACAAACCCATGATGGTGTCCGAATTCACTACGAATCTGCCTTCTTCATACAATCTTGGCTTTTTTTGTTTTTCTCTTCCTTCATTACGGTGGCGCTCGCGCTGTTGTGAATTCAAACTAGCTGCTGTTAGCCTACGGCATTTGTCAGTCAGCCCTGTTCCCCACTTTTGGGACAGTTTCTTCGTGAGTTCTGGGTGCACTAAATAACTTTTTTTGGGTGGTACGATGGGGGTTGTAAATTCATAAGGGTGTTTTATGGCATTTCTCAAACGTTGAATCGACAGAGATTCGAGGGCTCCTAAGTGCCGATGTATACTCCGTCCTATCAGGTGTGATGTGACAGATGCTGTTTGTTTGAACGGATGTAAGACACACAGGCACTGAATAATTAAGCACCGGACACACAGGCACCCCAATTTAGGTACTGGAAAAATCGGCACCCGGACAAATTGGCACTCAGACCTAGAAACACCGGTCAAATAGGCATCACATTTTTTTTAATTCTTTTTTTTAATTGGGATGGATTACCCTCATATACTGTATCGTTTTTGTTTTTTTATCTGGGACATTTATTCGTGTGGGAACGTTGGGGAAGGGTATTTTCGCATTTTTTCCCCCCGAAATTGCTTGTGGTGAATTAATGTTCCAAATTACGCTGCCTATACTACAGTTTATGCTGTGGCGCTCTCGCATAACATCAGAGTTGCTAGTGTAATAAAGATGGCTCCTTCTTTAGCAGTTTTGAAGGATAACGAACATTTTATATATGGCAAACTTTTTTTCTCCCCCATCCCCCAATGTGACGGCAATCCATCTCAATTAAAAAATAATTAAATTACTTGATGCGTATTTGTCCGGGTGCTGATTTATCCGAGTGCCTGAATTTGGATGCCTAATTATCCGGTTCCTATGCGTCCGCTTACCGTTTGGACTTCATTTTCAGTGTCTGCCATGACTTGTGTTCTTTCAAACGGTTGTTTACTACCTCCTCTTGTCTCTAACCGACGTAAACAGTATCGCATCCATCACATGGGACCAAATACACTACTTTCTTCTTCACGGGCACTTATAGGTGTTTCTCCCACTCTTTCCGTCTAGCTGGCACAGGGTGCACGTCTCTCCTCCGACGGTTCCTTCTTCTGTGTTTTGGTCCTCATGAAATATACGTGTGTATTCGACGGACCGCAAAGGTCGGCGTCTCGCAAAAGTCTGGGATTTTTTCCGGTGCTACGTGTTGTCTCTTGCTCTCCACAACAGCTTCTTCAGATCTACAATCCCAAAACAAACAAGCAGGGTCAGCGACTACCTAGTCCCAACCGATCTTCTGTACATTTCGGCCACTTCCACGGCGCACACCTCTATCACGCACTGCAACAGCGATCTCTATTATATAACCCAAAGGTAGTAGCCATCACAATTGCAGGTTAAAAATGTGTTAGCTTTTAGGCCTATAGTTTTATATTTTAGCCCTTACTTTCAGCTTTTAGGCCTAATGTTTACCTGCCGTTTTAATTTCGTAAGTAGCAGCGAGAATTGGGTTCGAGAGTAGGCCTATTCATTCATGCAGCACTTTGCCGAGACTTCACGTTGCCGTGTGGCAGCTAATGTGTGTCGTTAACAGATTCCTTATGGTTGCGTGTCTTCCTGTATTGGTTAAATGCGGTGATCAAATGTTATTATTATTTTGAGTTACATCGAAAAAGCCTATTAGCTACAAAGACGCAACAATGTTTTAATTTGCTACGTTTTGCGAAGTTCACTTCGTTGAAAAAGGTAACGGGCAGACAGATAGAAAAAGCCGTTTAGTCTTCAGAGAAGCCTATAAAAGAAAAAAAGAAAAAAAGAAAAAACAGGTCCTCATATTTTGAAGGACGCCCCATTCTTACGGTGTGCCCCCGCCCCCCAGAAATTAAGTTGCGTTCCTGGACACATAAACTCCAAATTAAGGCGAGTAATGGATCTCGCTCTCTACACTCGTTCGACCAACAACTTTGGCTGTAATAGCAGTAAAATTGTCAAAATTGAAATCTTTTAGCATAACGAACCCCATTTTCAAATCTTAGTAATCTTCAGAATGAGCTTGATCTGCCGGCTGAATATCAACCTCCAGACAATTTCTTTTATCGTTGATTGTATACGAGCGGAAACACACGCCAGATTTGAATAGGAACTTCAGCATTATGTTGTAGTCATCACCTCAGCTTAATGGACAATTTAAGAACGCGCACTCGAGGAAGAAAGGAACAAGATCAAATTATGATGTGCTGGAGTTCTTGCCGCCAAACACGAAATATGCCCTACTTAATTTCAGAATTGTAAAGTTGTTGCTGACCGACTGCAAGATATTTGTCTACAGGTGAATAAGACCCTTAACAATGGGTCTAAAATTAATTCGTGAGTTTACTGCTTGTCTTTTGTGGCTTTCTGCCAGTCCGGAGGCCCATCTTACTACAGTATAGAACGATTGTTTGTGGTAGCAATGATTTTCCACGTGCACTTACATTTCCACGTACGAAGTTGTAAACGAAGGAAAATTTGAAAAGCACAACAATAGAAGCTTACAATATTTGTCTCTCTCCAGGAGCTTATGGAGCATCCACGTTGTAACTCACGCTACGTACACCATCTCCTGCCACAAAGCCGTCTGAGAGAGAGAGAAGATACGGGTCTCGCTTCCCGGCTCCAGGAAAGTTGAGTCTAGTTTATTTCAATGCAATATAGAAAGTCAGTTATAAAAGTGACGTCCCATACACCACAAGAGCAGATGCCCGCGTGTTGGTCAGAGACACACATAAATGCAAAAAAAAATGCAGAAAAAAACACCGAGAAAAAACTCCAACATTCAAAAATAGGATTACTTGGGAGAAACCATTTAAAAAGTGTCCTTAACTAAAAAAAAAACATTATGTAAAAAGTACAAAGATAAGAGGGAACAAAATCACGATTCAACATGGCCAGTATCTTAGATTACCACAGCCAGGCAGAGAGAGGCGTTAACTTCCCGGCCCTTCCGAGAACTGGTGTGGGGCCGTGAGACGATTCTAACTTCTCGCCTCCACGCCAGTTCTCTAAATTTCTTCCAATTTCTGTACCAGTCGGCCTAGGCTTAAACAAACGAGATCGCTTCTAATTTTCACATGAAAAAATATAGAACAAAAACAAACAAACACACAAACACATACATTTCAAACACAAATTCCTTTCACTTTCTGGCATTCCCACTGAGTAAAAACAATCCTTTTCCCTGGAATTGGAGTTCAACTAGTAGTTCGTTTCGTTCGAGTGAACTATAACCTGTTTATTTACGTATCTCGACACTGCGAGTTTTTTGGGGACTATGAGCTCTAATGCTTTTTTTTTTTCGTAAACGACGAATCCGTTTTTTGTACGGTCTGACGACTCGATGTGTACCCTTTTCGATGAATTAAGTTTCATCGAATCACATTTCGCCGAATTCCGGTTTTCGGAAAATATTCGGAAAATATAACGTGCAAGCCTCGCTGGAGTTGCCGTGCTCTCTGCGGCAAAACACGTAACACCGGAAACCGGAACTATGCACATTTTCCTGAAAGTAGGAATGCTTCTTTAATAGGGAGAGGGACTAATAATTTTAAATATTCTTAAAAAATATTAAAGAAGCATTCCTACTTTCAGGAAAATGTCCCTAGTTCCGGTTAATGATGGATATATAATTTATGATACGTAAGTGATCGGTACTGAAATCCCCTTAGTAACGGATGTTCCCATAAGTGAACGAAAAAATGCAAAACTCACAATAGTGAAAAATCATCCGACTGTAAGGGTGCGTTTACGCTACAACTCGTTTTTGTATTCTCGCAGCTGGAATTTAATCGCGGTGGCAAAAGTGTCGTTGCCATCGTAATAACGCTACCTGGATTAGCTAAATCAGACATCGTTTGAGTGAATACTCGCAGTCTTATAATCCCTGACAATAAGATGAAGAATTCCTCCTGACGAAACAATTTCCAGGCCGATTCTGAACTCACATTATTGACTGTTTTCGTAGCGAGCCGGCAGAGCTCAAACTGCCGCTATGTTGGAATTTCAGAGGATTTCCAGCTTATAACTGCGAGAATGCAAAGGCGCGTCTTTGCTAAACGCGTTCTAAAGTAACACACCTTGTTTTTTGACATTGATCGCAAGTAAAACCCCCCAGAGAACGGGCTGTCAGTGGCGTGGACGGGGGAAGAGACCGGGGGAAGGGAGGCTGCATTGCCCTGCCCTCTTCATAAAAGGCCCACTTTGTGCTGAGATTTTCTGGTGCAGCGTCCTACAGAAAGTGCCTTAAGGCGTAAATGGGCGAAAAAAGGAAAAAAGGGAGGAGGGAGGAGGGGAAGAATTGGTCCCCAGAAAAAAATTCCAGTAAAACTTAGTGCACGCTACTGAGGGATGTTAGCACCTCCAACAGGTGGTGGATCTTGGAGGTGTTGACATCCCCTTCCCATAGGTTTTTACTTGTGAACTAGGCCAAAAAAAAAAAGGTGTATTTAGACCAACAATTAAAGATTCGTGACTTTGTGCTGTTGTGAGCTTTTTCCATTCAGTAAAGAAACGTCCATTATGTATATAGTGCTGCATATTTGAAAATACATTAGGCCGGTTGGCTTTTTTTCTGGCTTTTTTTACCCATCATATGGTCCAACAAACTCTGCTTTTATTATTGCGAAACTACTTATACGAGTATGAGCTCGCCATTTGGCCAGTAAATGGTAAAACCACAAAACCAGAAGCATGTAACCAATTATCAGCGGAACACGAGCTCCAGACGTGACCAGTCCATCCCAGTTGCTTCAGTAGCAATTTCGAACAATTCCGTCATTACTCTCCCCGAAGAGAAAATCCACAGCAAAAATCCCACGAGTGGTTACTTCATCCATTGCGCTGCTTCATCAATGTGAGCGGCCAATGAGGATAAGGTGTGGACGGTCACGTGGGAACGACTCTCGCCCCCCAGACCACTCTACGCACGAGGTGGTTTGTGGGCCGCCTCTGGGGACGAGGGTGAGAAGATAAAACGGTACACTGGACATTATCCGTTATCAATAAATGGCCAATCGTCTTACTTGATGATTGCATAAGAAACTATATACTGGACCAAACTCACTTACTCACAAACTCACTTTCGACTTTGGTTGAAAACTTTTTGCACTTTGTGTTAACACTATTGCACTTGAATTTAAAAGGACATCATTACCAGGATTCAGGTCTCTGCAAAAGCAAGAGCTTGGCGTTCAACCCAGTTAGGCCTAAACCTCCATTGCTAAAATAAACAAAACGTTTTCAAAATGATGTGGAACCAGTTACGTTTGTCCAATCAAGACCATTTTTTATTCAATCGTAAAGCTTGTTGTATTATCTCTCACATGCCAAGAACACTTTTTGAAAGAGTGCTTCATTAATTTGGACAGCTTGAAGGTTATTTAATATTTAGAGGGGTTTTTTCACTTACCCTCACTGTACCAAATCTGTTACAAAAGCAGGTGACATGATGCTACCCCATATTTTTCATTAGTATTAAAAAAAACGCTTAAGTGTATAAAATACGGATGTAAGCCTTAAAAAACTTAAAGCTTTAAAGGAACAGATATTGGAAAAAGACATGTAAGCCATCAGCGTCGCACTAATACGTGTAAAAGAAGCTCCAGCTTGTTTTTTGGGTCGCTGG
>JAHWFP010087276.1:0-17731 GCA_023313725.1 Lithobius niger
TGGGATCCGGTTCCTTCAATCTGCATACAGGCAATTGGATGTTGGTCACCCCCTCGTTGTTGAGATTGGTTTGAAATTAGTGAGTGCCATGCAGCAGGGGGTCAGGGTGGCTGTGTGCTGGGTGCCGGGCCACACTGGCCACTTTGGGAACGAAGTGGCAGACGGGCTGGCTAGACGGGGATTTGAGGAGAGAATCAACACGGTGACATTTCCAGTTACTCCAAGGGACCTCCTCCCAGTTCTGAAGTGGGTGACCACAAGGGACTGGCAGAAAGAGTGGGATGATAGTGGAGTTTGCAGGGTTCGTTACGATCTCTACCCGACTGTTTGTCGTCTGTGTGGCCTGGATGATTTTCCTAGGGGGGACGGAGAACTGTTGTCCAGACTTAGGCCTGGCCATGTGCTATTGAGGGCTCATAAGCACCGACTGGGCCTCTGTCCCACTCCGGTCTGCAGGTGTGGTACAGAGGCCGAGACAGTGGAGCACTTCCTTCTGGTTTGCCACCTCTGGGCAAATTTTAGGGGCCGGGTACTGGAGGATTGGGGAGCCGAAAAGAGGGGAATTCTGGGTGCCTCCTCGCACGATGCAGGGACTATATCCACCCTACGACAAGTAATGATATTCTGTAAGCAGACGGCAAGGTTCAACCAGTTGTAGGGGGGTGATTTATGGTGAACTTGGGTGTGATGGAATTATGGTTATGGATGTTAGATTTAAGTAGTTGTAGTAGTAGTTTTAAGGTTTAGAATTGAGCGAATGACTCAAGGTCCGTAGGCTCATGTATAAAATAAAAAGTAAAAAAAAAAAGATGAATTTGTTTGCCCAACCTGACCGTTTCGTGAAAGCTTCGAACATTTCAGGAACGTGCGGCAACGGTTGAGCGGCAGTATCTGAATAGTCCTTCATTGGTATGAGGAACGTGCAGTTCACGAGTGGGGAGGGTGTTGGAGTTGGATATTTAAAATCCAATACCACCCGTTTAGCAGTTAAATTAAATTACACTACGCAAAGATACGAAAAAGATTGGTAAGGCAAGGTGTTCTCTGTTGGTGTGGCTAAACTCGAGCAGCTTTAGGTACGAGTTAGTGCCTTGCATCAGCCTAACTTACATTCAAAACGTTGCGTTTTCACTTGAGGACGTAAGCAAACAAAAAATCTTAAAATGACTTAAACAAGAAAACTTGTGTAAAATGTAGTACTGGTTCAAAGCACCACAAGCAGTTAATGGAAAGTTAATGGATACTAAGTAAAAATTCTTAAAATATGAGAAACAACAAACCCCATGTAAAGTGTGGTACTAACAAAACTTAAAATCGATGTGTCGTTCTTGGTGTTCGGCTCTGGCATTGCTTATACTGTACAGCTTCCGGAGATGTGGAGCCACTGTTAGCAGCATAAGAGTTGCAGCAAGAACCATCCTCTAGCGTAGCGAGACGACACGGAATGAGCGAGCGAAGCGAGCGACTCCACTAGTATAGATTTAAAGAGAAGTTGATGGCACAGTGGTAGCTGTTTCCGATGTGTGCACCCACACAGATGTCAAAAATCAGGCCATCGTCGTTTGAAAAAATAAAGTCATGTGTATTCTCCCCTCTGGTTGGTTTGTCCACCAATTGACTCAGACCGAGTGGAGCAATGAGATCAAGAAAATATCTGTGGTTTGCGTCACTGGCACAATTTAGCTCCCAGTTGACCGTCGAAAGGTAGTAATCACTTAGTACGATGTTTGAATGTTCAGGGTTAAAATTTTCGTCGATTGATTCGCAGAGGTAGGATTTCGCTCTTACAGTGACTGTTGGGTAGATACCCTAAACTGAAAGTAATTTGGTGGGTTGGCATGGACATGGTAATGCATTCAGAGGTGGGGGCTGTGTTAATCAAAACCAGTGGTAGTTCCACCCTGTGAATAATGAGGACCCCTCCCCCCTACCACCCCTATCACGTCTAATTACAGTATACAGTCTAGGATCCACAATCATTGCATCAGTAAAATTTGCAGTCAACCATGACTTGACAAAAAAAAATATCAAAAATGTTTCAATTTATAAGTGAGCGCCAGGAGCTACTATTCCGGTTAATGCTTCTAGCATTGAAGGAAATGCAGGTAAGATGATAAGTAGGTGAGGGTTGTACGGTGTTGGCACTGGCGAGATCACCTGTTAAGCAACATCGTTTTCCGGAGCTGCATGGGTACGGAGAATCTCCAACTGCAGGGCAGCTTTACCTTTAGGTGTAAGATGGATGCAGTCCCTTGCCATCATAGTATGATCCTCCCAGAGTTGCTTATCGACAGATATAAACGAGAAATTGTTTTCAGTAGAGTAAGAATACGATTGAGTTGTCCCCCTCCATCCACCCACAACAGGAAGTGACGTCATTACCCCTACTTCTGGTCACGTGATTAAAGTGGGGACGTCACTTCCGGTCAGGTGATGAAAAGTGGGGATGTCACTTCCGGTTTTCATCGATCTGGAGGGGGTGAAAAAAGTGTCTTTTGCTACCTTTTTTTTCGTTCTCAATTTGTAGGATGGTGGAAAAGTGTCTTTTGCTACTTTTTTTTTCGTCAATTTGGAGGGACTCCCCCCACTTTTTAGTTTTCATCAATCTGGATGATGGTGGGAAAGTGCCTTTTGCTACTTTTTTGCATCCTTTTGCTACCTTCATGATGACGTGTGGTTAATGACGTCACGTGATCAAAGTGGGGGTTCCGGTATTCATAGATCTGCAGGAAAGTGCTTTTTGTTACCCTTTTTTTTTCGTTTTCATCGATTTGGAAGATGGTGGAAAAGTGTCTTTTGCTACTTTTTTTCCGTCAATCTGGAGAAGGGTGGAAAGTGACGTCCCACTTTTGAGTTTTTTCGATTTGGAGGATGGTGGGAAAGCTACTTTTGTTACATTTTTTGTATCCTTTTAATACCTTGATGTCATTACCTCACTTATGACGTCACAGTGAGCCTAATGGCGTCACTTCCGGTCACGTCATCAAAGTGGGGACGTCACTTCCGTTTTTTTTTCCAATCAGGTGGAAAAGTGTCTTTTGATACCTTTTTTTGATTGATACTGCTATTGGTTTCCCCAATTGAACTGCCAAAAAAAATCTGAGTCTATTTTTTATATCCTTTTTTCGAATTATTTTGACTCGGGTTTTTTTAAATATTCAACCAGGGAATAAGCCTCTCCACCAGCGTCAAGGTTGCAGTTAAAGGAGAGGTGGGATGGGGGTGGGATTGGGAAGGGAAAAGGGGGTGGGAAGGAAAGGGAATGACCACCTTGGGTCCTCGATGGCATAACGGTCTATCATTTCTTAAGCATGCGGCTTTTCTTCATACTAGCAGCTTTTTTCTCCAATCTGGCTTTCCTTTCCTCCTCAGTTTCTTGTTCTTGTACCTTCCTCTTACTAGCGGCTTTTTTCCTCCAATCTGGATTTCTTTTCCTCCTGAGTCTCTCGTTTTTGAGCCTTCCTCATACTAGCGGCTTTTTCTCCAATCTGGCTTTCTTTTCCTCCTCATTCTCTCGTTCTTAAACCTTCCTCTTGCGAGTGGCCAATCTGGCTTTCTTTTCTTCCTCAGTCTCTCGTTCTTGAGCCTTCCTCTTACTAGCGGCTTTTTTCTCTAATCTAGCCTTTTTCTGCACCAGACACATCGTGGCCCGTCTTTCCCTATCCAACATTCTTCGCCTAGCTTTTTCTTTTTCCTTCCACGCCGTGACATTGTTCAGCTTTATCCTGCGGTTCTCTAGTACCATGGATCGTCGCACCGATCTAATCCGCTCCTCCTCTCGTTTAGCATCTTTCAGCTCCTCCTTCTCCTTCGAGATGAACGCTAAACTCGCTCTCTCCTCCTCTTCCTCGTCAGTCATGATGTCTACGTCAGAGTCGAAGTCGTCTTCGTACTCTCGCCACGTGCCAGAATCTCGATGACCAATAGCTAGCGTATCTTTCCTATTGTCTAGGATAAAACGTTTATCGTCGTAAGGCGAGAGGAGCAATTTCGTTACTTTTACCGTGCTTAGTTCGTGTTTCGAGCTGGCGATTTTAGTCCAGGTTCCTTTCGGTGCAGGCAGTGGCGTTCTCAGAGCGGATTCGTAATCGTCAAAGTCCAAGTGTTTCTTCACGAAAGATGTCTGGATGCCCTTTGCCTTCATGGACGTCTTCGTTTTCTGCGCTGTAATGGCGTACATTTTGGATCGTAAACCCACGAATTCTAAGATGGGAACGCCGGCCATCTCATCCTTCATCTTCCCCAGGACTTGTTTGTCTGCTTCGGAGTACAAGGGAAGATCTCTGGGATAATTGCTGGTATCGAAGCGTTCACTGTCTCGCTTCATATCCTCATACACATCGTCCGTTTCCACTTCATAGCAGAGGCTGTCGGTGTCGGTAAACAGGAGTTTGGCACGGTCCTCGTACTTGGGTTTAACGTATTCGTAGTGGAAGCGGAACATGGCCAGTTTTGACAGTTCCAGAATACTGAATCCCGAGTACGTCGGTAGATCGCAACAGACACTCCTGACTCTGCGGTTGATCTGCACTAAATGTTCGTTAAGGATTTCGAACGAATCCGCGTGAGGTTGAGAGGTGTAGTTGATCGCCTTCTTGGGATCGGTGCACAGTTTCACGTTGATTCGCTTCTGCTTATTTTCCATGGTCTCGCCGTATACCGAGTTGTTTAACAGTTTAAAATAATCCTTTTCAAAGGGTGCAGTCGATTGCTGCCTTTTCTCCGTATTGAAATTGATGTACCCCTCCATCCAGGGTTTCTGGTTGAAGCTCAGTACTCTTCGGATGCGGCGAAGAATCAATCCGTGATGCAGGTAGAACTTCAAATTTTGGTAGTGAACGACGTAGTTCTTTTTGTGCAGGAGATTCGGCACGAGTTTGGTTGAAGGTTTGATGTCATGATTGATATCTTCCGCCACTTTTCGGGAAAAGGGTGAAACGACGTTTTCCCCGATCTCGAGCTTCTCTGGAGCTAGGGGATAGTCGTTATGCGAGTCGTGAAGCTCCGCTGGGTATTCTAGATCAACTTGGAGTATATATCCGACATCCGCATCGTCCGGCATGGTGTCAACGTCCAAGGTCCGAATTTCTTCCTTGGTCAAGTATCGGAATCCGTCGTATGGGAGACGAGCTCTCATAGCGAAACCGTACAAGTTATTCATATCCAAGTAAATTATGTAAATGGAGGGTTTGCCTGGATTGAAATTGACCAGATGTTTGTTGTTCGCCTTCGAATATCTCTTGCAAATAAACGACACGCCGCCTCTGATCCCGGATGTTATCATGTTTTGTTTTCCCGAGTGTAAAAACAACTCCAACTTGGATTCCTGCATTCTCAACAGTGCCGCCCAACTAAATCCTGGAGTAGAGATATAGTAACAGGGATCCAACTTGTTGTTGGCGAGGCATATTTTCCTGAAATCTTTGAAGATTTCCGCGAGTAGGAAAACGTCGGTCATCTGGTAGATTTCGTGACAGGTGCCGAATTTCTTTACTTTCATCTTGAGCCACAGGTTGAGCGCTCTTACATATTCCTCACCCGCCAACTCTTCGTCCTTCAGTTGAGAGAAAAAGCATTTTCGAGAGGGAATCTCTTCTTTTTCGAAGACCGACATGTCGGTAACGTACTCGTAGGGGTAAACACCCTTCCGGGTCCGCAGATCTACAATGCTTTCTCGCGCGGTTTTTTCGACGAACCAAGAGGATTTTAAACCAGAGTCCAAAGCCGCCTCTAGAATCGGGAAGCTCTTGCGGTGCTTGACCAAAGTATCCAGCGAAGCTTTAAGGAAATTCACGCTGTCTATGAATCGAAGGCTTCTCCCGCTGTTTAACCTCTTGATTGTCATACTTTGAAAACGCTCGGCATTCCGACCGATAACGTCTACCTGACCCTTAAACATGTGCACTGCAGGTACGAGAAGATGCATATCGTATCCTTCTAGACCGTGGAATACAACTGGGATGGTTCTTTTTTCTCGATTGTTGAGATTACATTTCGAGTGAGCCGGTCCTCTATGTTTTCCGCTAATATGACAGTGATCACTAACTTTAGTGTTGGGGTCGCCTTTCGAAACCAAAAAGGGGAAGGGTTTTCCGCAATAGTGACAGAGTTTGGCTTCTGCGTAACTGACCTGTTCGGCTGGGGAAAGATTGAGGGGTAGTATCATTTTCAACAACTCGTTATAATGTCACGCTTATTTCTTCATGCGTTTATAAAAAACTTCCACCGCATCTTCTCCCAAGTAGTAATTTCGATGAACGATCTCCCCGTTCTGACCGATCACGACATAATCGAAGCTCAAGGTGCGTGTTGATGAATTCGGGTGGTCGAGCTCGTCGATGGTCCCGGTTGAGCGGTGTGGATTGGCAGGAGTAAACACTCGAAGTCGGCATAGATGATCAGAGGAAAGGGGTTTTGACGGTTAAAATTTCGAAACTCAAGAAAGTTGTCTCCTCCAGCTTTAAATCGGAGAGCTTGCGCAGGATTGAGTTTGACGCATTCGTTTCGGTGAACTAAAAGCATCCACTCCATTCCAAATCCTGTGAAACAGTTTCGGCAATAGTATTTGGCGTTAGTCCTCGAGCCTCAATATCGTAAAAATGTAGCGATGTCCGTAATGTCACAGTAATGGGTGTTGTCCGCGTCACTCAACGAGAGAAGGTCGATAGGTAGTCCGTCGTAGTTCTTGGAAACTCTGAGCGGGTACAATCCCTCGTCATCGTTAAAACCGACGATGTTGATCGAAAGATCGTTCAGTTTTTCAAACTTTTCAATTTCCTCGAACTTGGTCGGGTAAGAGAGAGAGCTAGTGTCGATCATGTCTCCGAGCCCTTCGTATTCTTCGGGGTTAGTGCTGTCTAACCCGACGATAGCGTAGAGTATAGAAAATATTTTGAATTGTTTAGATTTTGAACGTTTACCACCGATTTCGCCTTGGCCTCGAGTTTTCTAGGGAGTGGAATATACGACGAAGCTCGCATCGGTCGATACTCCGCCACTCTGATGATCAAGTTGGTGATTCGTTTTATAGCCCAACCACTTCCTTCCCTGACATAAACGTCGATGGATTCTTTAATTTTACGAAATGCTTCGCCCAATACAGTGGGAATGTCATTCGGGTTGTATAATTCCGAATATCTGGACCAAAAACCAGTCTCCGATAATGTCTCGTTTCTAAAAAATTCGATTCCCAAACAAAGCTGCACCTGACAATTAATCATCTGTTCTAGACAAATTACTAGAAGATTTTGCAAAGCCATGCGTGCGGACAGGAAGAAGCGAAGTGAAGCACCGAATTCTTCCGACAGTGGCATTTCGTATCTTCGGTGACAAAGTCCATGCGCTCGTGAAAGGAAGTGATTGTTGAGATAATTGGGTAAATCGTCTACGAAACAAGCGCATTCTTCCCAGTCAGAGGGGTGATTCGAACGTAGATGGTTTCGCAGCAGATGCTGTGTACGGAAAGTTTCTCAACAACAAATGCAGGTGAAAATGGTTTTAATGTCCATTTCTGAATCGAGAAATCCTTTTTTTGAATAACGAGGAATAAAAATGTACGGAACAACTATAAATTTTTATATATTTTTTTTAAAAGAAATATTGAGGAACAAAAATGTTTTATCCTTTTTTTTTATATTGAGGAACAAAAAGTTGGAAGGATGGGAAAAAATTTCTTGAACCGTTTACGAGTTCATTTTAGACCGATAATATATATATATTTTTAAAAGAAATATTGAGGAACAAAAATGTTTTATCCTTTTTTTATATTGAGGAACAAAAAGTTAGGAAAAAATTTCTTAACGAGTGAATTTTATATTAGAAGTTTGAGTGCTTTAAGAGGATAAACTGCTAATATTATCCGTCCAACTATTAAATTTTGAATCATATCCCTTCCACTTAACGAAATAGATCTTTTTTCCATCTGTATCTTTCTTTCGTCTTAATATTTTCTCCACTAAAAATAATTCGGGAACGAGATTTTTTTGAATTTCTTGTTCGTAGAAACCTCTGAGCACCGGTTCGTTCAATTCGTCTTTTAAAAGATAAGTAACGGGTTCGGTTTTTTTTACTTTACGGATCGTGAAAACTTCGTTAGTAAAATTTTGTAAATACTCTTTATCAAAAATTTTCTTAACTTTAGAAATTCTGACTTTGTTTCCAACGACAAATTTGGGTTTTTTCAACGATTGTTTCGGTTTAATTTTCAGTGACAATTCGTGACGTTTGGTTACTTCCCTCGGATTTAGTTTAGTTGCAGAGTGAACCATGTCATTGTACCGTGAAACTAACTCATCAATAAGGTGTACCCATTGATAGTTCCCCTGCTTGGTGAATTGTTTCCACATGCGAGTTTTCAGCGTTCTGTTGAAACGTACTACCATGCTCGCTTTCTTCTCAGAGTGGGTAGAGTACAGGTTAAGGAGCACTTTAAAGTTTTTATTGTAGAATTCACTACCTAAATCAACTTGTAAATTTGTAGGGGGTGTCGTTCCTTCGAGAATCTTCTTAAAAGCTTCCGTAACGACTACACCGGATTTTGATTTAAGGGGAATGGCCCAAGAAAACTTGGACATGACGTTAATGCACGTGACGTCTGGTTACTTCCCTCAGTTTTAGTTTAGTTGTGGAGGGAACCGTGTCATTGTACCGTGAAACTAACTCATCAATAATGTGTATCCATTGGTAGTTCCCCTGCTTGGTGAATCGTTTTCACATGCGAGTTTTCAGCGTTCTGTTGAAACGTTCTACAACGCTCGCTTTCTTCTCAGAGTGGGTAGAGTACATGTTGATGTTGTGACATTTAAGGAGCGCTTTAAAGTTTTTATTGTAGAATTCACTGCATAAACCAACTTGTAAATTTTTAGGGGATGTCGTTCCTTCGAGTATCTTTTTGAAGGCTTCCGTAACGACTATACCGAATTTTGATTTAGGGGAATAGCCCAAGAAAACTTGGACATTACGTTGATGCAAGTCAGTAGGTAGTTAAATCCTTTATTAACGTTAGAGTAAGGTATCATTTCCACCAAGTCCGCTTGCCATAGATCATTCAGACTCCGCACAATCACTTTCCGCCTCAAAAAATGTTTCCGTGTCGGTTTGTGGAGTTCGTTTACGAGTTGATCCATTTCGTTTTTTTTTCTTCCCATTCCGAACTTGAGCTTCGTCCCCATAATTTTTTTAACGATCGCAGTGACTAATTTTTCTCTCCAAGAGGTTGAAGGATCCTTACGTACTTTTCGAGCTTTAGATATAAGAACTTCATCGGCGACGTGCCGTTCGTTTAAATTTGAACTTTTTGAGTAGGCGATGTCGTGTTCTTTTCACGCCTCATCCAGTTTATTTATTCCAGGTTCCCCTCTAGCGAATCTCTGATTTAGTTTTGTTCCTGGTCCACAATATTGATATCCGGGTAAATGTACTTCTACCGGTAAATGGCCTACGATTTTATTTACGATTCCTATCCCAGACTTGATGAAGGAAGCTCTTTTCGTTCCGCACAGTTCGCAAAAGTAGACTTCCATACTTCTGTTATTTTTCGATGTAATAATAATAGGAGGTTCGGGCCGGTTAGGTGTGGTTCGTTTACATTTCACGCAATACTTCATCTTGGCCTCTTTGTTTATTATACAAAATTTTTTTTATCGTAAACCTAAATTCTGATAAGCGTTCTTTTTTCTCTAGCGGTGATGACCCTTCGTTGTTCCAATTCCGATAAAATTTCTATCATTTCGTTCCTGTGACCATCGTGACCCGATTGGGTTGACCCGTACAAAAGCCTCAGTCTTTCCACCAGATCGTTAGGATCGTCGTAGTACCTGTAATCCACCCACCTCCCGGTTTTTTTTACCATACCAGTTCCCTTTTTCTTCGTTTTCATATCCTCCCAGATAGGACCGATTATCGACACGTACTTGGCACTACGATTCGACTTAGGTTTTTGAGTGCCCGGATCGTTGTTTTGGTAGATAGTGTGCGTGTTTTTTAAAAGTGAAACGTAACTCGCCTTGACTTCGGGAGCGTACGACGGTTCCTTCAAATCCTTAAAAACTAGCAAACTCCAAAGTCCTCGTCTTCCCGCGTACTGATTGCCACCGACCACTATGTCGTTCTCGAATATTTTTACGGGTTTGTTAGCAATGCTCATTTCTCCAGTTTTTATGTCGTATTGCAGTTCGAAGACAGGATCGGTCTCTTTGGGATTTTCGAAAAATTTCATCAGGAAATATTTCGCCGTTTGGCCTATGACTTGGCCAGGTAACAGACTATCCAAAGATCTGAGGGTTGGGAAATTTGGAAGGTCTGGAGGCGTCGACACGCGTCTGTTTTGTATTGCCGAAAGTGTGGGGGTGACTTTCAAACCTGTACTGATAGATGTGTATTCGGTTCGCGTAGCTGGAGTCGAGTATTCGAAAAGATTGGGATCTCGCGCTACCGGAGTTGAATGCTCGACGGAAGGTTTCGGCGATTCAAACTTCTCCCTCTCGTTCCCCGTGGTTCCCCACTCTTCATCATCTTCATCCTCGGATTTATAAGTTTTTTTTATGGGTGTAATAATTCGTATACGTTTTAGTCGTTTTCTCGTTGGAAAACCGGCAATCGCAGGACTCACTACGAGTGGTGGAGGATTAACAACGGTAGGTTTCAAAGTACTAACGACGGATTAAAAAAATTCTTGTAAAGATTCTTCTTGATCTCGTTTGTCCAAACGTTGATTCAAAAATTTTTCCCGTAAACGTTTTTTGAGATTTACTATTTCACGTTTCTTTTCCATGTTATCTTTTTTTCTTTCTTTTGACATCGAACGAAAACGTACGTTTATAACGTCCCTCGTTTAACGTTTTGTCGATCGATAAAAACCCGTACGGATTGTCCCAACACGTTCTACACAACGTTTTAAACTCCGGAAATTCCATGTCAGGACCGACGTGATTTTCGTACAAATGTTTCAGGTTTAAATCGTCCACGGGAAATACGATTAATAAATCGGCGTTATCTCTAACCACTTGTTTGGGAATTCTGGTGTAAGACTGACTGCAATAAAAAACATCGGCGTTAGAATGACGGCCTTGAGCGAAGTAACGTTCTATGTTTTTTTGTTTGTCTAAACGAACATCGTCAAAACCACGAGATTACGAAACTTGGTGTCTAACTCCTCGGGAGGAATTAAATCGTTTTGAGAGTCATGAAAACTCGCAATCTCCCGCCCTACGGTTCCCTCAATTTCGGAAAATATAGACTGTAAAGCTCGGTATTTCGCTTGACACAGAGTTTTGCTGTACACATATAATCTGTCGTAATCCAACCATCCTTCGTTACAGAGAAAATTAAAGAGTAAGTTCGTCTTTCCGCAGTTTGCCGGTCCTATAATCACGCATCTGATGTTTGAAGGAAGAAATGGATGATTTTTGGGTTTCTTGATCGGCACGAAGAAATCGTAAATTTGAATATCCATCGTTTTTTCTTATTCAGAAATCAAACTCATAAAGTCTTTATCCGAAAACTTTTCGGTGAATGTATTAGATTCGACGACTCCGTAATCTACGTTACACCAAAGTTTTACGGTTCTGGGAGCGTCGTTGCTGATGTACACTGAGTTAATTTTTCCACTAACTTCCGACAAGGACATACTTCCGCACAGAGCCAAGTTAAACCACGGTTTTTGTATAACGTTTTTGTTAAGTTTTCCTTTAGTTTTGTGGATGTTGTTGTACACCCACGTTCTGAGACATAGCGGCTTATCCGACTCATCGTCTGCCTTTTGACAAAATGGGTAGCAGGTGGAAGCTGGGTGCAAGTAATTTGGGTAACTGAACATCGTCAGAGAAACAGGTTTCTGCTCGTCGGTTTCAATTTCTAATTTTTCGCAGATGTATCGTTTCAGATTTTTCATCGCGGTTTGAGATTCGGGGGTCGACGGAGAAATCCATCCCTTACACCTGGAATCTTTGTTCAAAATGGGAGAACCTATTCCTTTTAAATCCTCGAATTCTACGGAAGGATATAAGACGTAGTTTACTCCATTTTTTAAATTCGTCGCATTTTCTGTCTTAACTTCTAGAGAATTTGATTGCAACAGACTCGAAAGATTTCCGTACCAGGTAGAATGAGACATTTCTTTTTCCTTTTGTTTATATATAAAAAAAAAGAATCGTCAAAATGCCAGTTAATAAATTTGGACAGTCTTTGAAACGAACGCAAAGAGATGTGAAAGGGGTTCCGGGTATAGGATTTATATTAGACCTGAACCATGATTCCGACATGCAGAATAAGCGACTGACTAAAGTCGGAGCTGCTACAGAACCCGAAGATGTCATAATTTATTCCCAATTTACCGAATTAGAAACAAAGTAAAAAAATTTACAGCCGACGTACGATTGAAGAAAGATGCGGATGGACATTTTAACGCTGAAAAAAAAACGTATTAAAGATCTCGAAACTCCCTCGCAATCTAAGGATGCAACAACTAAGGATTACGGCGATTCAAAAACTGTATCGGACATGCGAATGAATCGCTTAACTAATCTCGCTGCTGGTGTAGATCCCGAAGATGCGGTGACGTATTCTCAGTTGATAGATGTAAAAAATTTAAAAACTACGTTGGAGGAAAGTGCTGATGGTCAACTCGACATGAAAGATAGACGAATCAAGGATCTGGCATCCCTCCCACTATCTAAAGATGCTGCGAATAAAGAATACGTCGACACGAAGCTTGTCGTCGTAAACGAAGTGGAAACCAAACTCGGTTATGCTTTGAAGGAAGGTCCCGATGGACTGCTCTATGCAAAAAATAAGCGAATCAAGAGCCTCGCATTCCCCGCACAATCTAAGGATACCGCGAATAAAGAATACGTCGATACGAAGCTTCTCGGTATAAATGAATTAGAAACCAAACTTGACAATGCCTTGATTATGGACTCTCGCGAAATATTCGACGCAAAAAATAAACGAATCGGTAACCTCATGAACCCCGAAAAACCTTCGGAAGCTGTTACTAGAGAATTTCTCTTCGAGACTATTAGAGACGGGTACCGCATAGATAGACTTCACTCGGCGTTGAAGAGGATGAGGGTGAGCGTTTGGTACTCGATGCACAAAGAATACGTCGACGCGAAGCTTTTCGGTATAAACGAATTAGAAACCAAACTTAATAATGCCTTGATCATGTACTCTCACGACATATTCAACGCAAAAAATAAACGAATCAGTAACCTGGCGAGCCCCGAAAGCTCTTCGGAAGCTGTTAATAGAGACTATTTCTTCGAGGTTATTAGAGATGCCTACGAAATAGACAAACTTCAAACGGCGTTGAACGAGGACGAAGATGGGGTACTCGATGCAAAAAAATAGATAAATTAAATTTACGCTCCCTCCAACCGCGGAACACGACGTGGCTACTAAGTGTTACGTCGATAGTCGAATGGTTACTTTAAACGTAGAAAAAAAACTACCACCTGACGCGGAGGAAGCCAACAATCATTTTGACAACGTCAGTTTTGTGATGGAAAGATGTATAAATCCACGTATCGACTGTATAGTTACTTTTCGCGAAACTAGTCCTTACCCTGAAGGTCACTTTTTTACGTGTAACAATAACTATCCTCGCCAATACTACTCATCAACATCCGGTTGGTATATCCTGAGAATGAATATAGGAAATAGCGGAGACTATATATCTATTTCAGACCCTCCAGATATAAAGATTCGGTGATTAATAACTCATTTTTTTGATTTGTCAGAAAGTGTACCCGAGAACAAAGGATTTCAAGTTTATCTCGGTTTCGAGAGACTTCTCCAACCATCAACTCTAAGTATAACTGAAATACCGATCATCGTGCACGATGGTAACGCGATTTATATAATGGCTGATACGGCAAGCACAGACGATAAAGATTACCAGATAGATATATACCTAACCAAGACTCGTTGTATACCATGGTCAAAGCAGAGACCTACCAATCCATACGAAGCACAATGGGGATAACAGAGTTAAAGAGCTAATTGTCTTAAAATATCTTCGTAATCATATCCCTTGCACGAGAAACTTAGAAAAAATAAATAGAAATGACCGCACAATGTTTGATTAAAATTTTGCACCCTGTCGTAATTGTATTTAACGGGACCCAAATACTTCGAAATGGATGTCGGTGGTTCGAGGTTGCCGAAACTGTCGAAATAACAGGGTGTGTCAATAACTGTCGAGTAAGCCACCCAATGACTTCCATTTCCATCGTGAAAATTTTCGAGATTAACGATGCTGCATTCGCTACGAGGTTTAGGTTTTATCAGCAGACGATCCTTGCTAAAAGTACCTCTGTATTTAGGAATTTTCAAAACTTTGACTAATCTGTTTAAATCGAGATTCGTTAACGGTTTAATAAAATCGATCAGACCTTCACTGGCCTTGGAAAGAGCCCTCTGCTATGATTCGTTTTTTTCTTTTTACGTTTGAGCACCGAACCCTCCATCTTCTTGTTATGTCTCACCATTTCTTCCATTACCTTAGCATCGTTCTGGCTCTTTTTAACTTTAGCGGCAGTGCCGGCGGCACCTCCTGCTAGACCACCTACACTGGCTAAGATGGGTCCCAGCAATACCAACAATGGTAAAAACCCACCTTGTTTCGCGATCTTTTTTTCTTTTTACCCCGCTCCATTTTTTTCCCGATTTTACTTGTTTTCGGTTTTTGTTTCACCATCTCTCTTTTTTTAATAAATCACTTCGACTTTGCCTTCATCCAATTTCAAACTCATTTTTCTATCACTGATCAACAGCGCGTGGCACGTCGTGTTAGCTGGAACCGCGGCGTTAAATTTCAACTTTACTTGTATGTCGACTATGCCGGACTGAAGTCTCTCCTATTCTTGGAACAGTCCAAAACCACTAGAGGATACGTCTTTTTAAACTGCAACGAATCGATACACAAGTCCCCGACATCCTACAAAGTGCGTCTAAACTCCTGAGCCATTCTATACAGGATCGAGTATTCTCCAGTAGCGTAATTTATGTTCAAGTCCAAGAACGGGTAACTTTCGGAATTTAAAGTTACGTGAGCGTCTTGAAGACTGCAGTGATCGAATACGGCTGGATTTTTAGTTTGTGCATCTTTTCTATTAGTCTGAAGAGCTAGAATAACCCACCCCGGTGAAACTAGTGCTCTGAGGAAGTTAGCAACTATCGTAATGCCAGTGCCTAAAACCCAAGTCCACGTTCATCCCACCTTCTACGTAACTAAAAAGCCTGAGTTTTTGTTCGTCGGATGTGGTTACGTGCGGCACGTGCCACGAAACACTACCTAATTCGACTTTCCCAACGGCTGTTGCAGCTGCCCTGAATACAGCGTCGTCATTGCTCGCCATAGACAACGTTAGGACATGCTTGGCACCGTACAGCACCTTGTCATTATTTTCGAAAAATCCCATGCAGTGTTTTAAAGGAATGGCGAATGAGAAGCTTCCTTTAGGAGTCGTTTCCTTCACGATGATGGAATGTCGTAATTTGAATCCGATGTTATCGTTTAAACTGGCCGCGGAAGATTCTGCCGCATCTAACGCCTAGCAGTTCCCCAGCAACGACACTTGATCGGTCGAACCGTATGTAAGGAGACCTTTCATGAGAGTCCCATAACCGGGGTAATTTAACTCGTCCACTAGCTTATCCCCCAAGTGATATTTAATGCTGGAAAACAGGTACATGGAACCATTATTGATGAGAGACACTACGTCCGCATCGGCAAAACTAGAACCGTCGGCGTTCAATAACCTGCCTTTAATCAGAAGATAACTATTCGCGACGTGTAGGAACAAATCCTGGTTTTCGATTACGATTCTAATTTCCGAATTGACGTTGTTTAGATTTGTTCTTACTATCGGATTATATTCGTGAAATGCTTAGCTCTCCACAGAAGAATCTTGTTGTAAAGATTCGTTTATATCGAGGTAATGTTCCGTTAAACTCATCTTCTCGCTCTCGTTATATATTTGATGAATGCTGCGTTTTTTCCCCTTCATTGATTATTATCTACGACGAATCCTTTTCCAATTATTCTTTTTTTTCTTTTGATTACTAACATTCTTTTTTTTTAATATACTATACAAAATTAGTTTTTAGACCTCAGATGAAGTCTGACAGTAAGGGTTTCCCCGTTTAAATTTATCATTTCGTTATCTTGAGAAGTTAACCAAATACGGATAATACGAATCTTGTCGGTAGTTACGGGAAGGTATATTAAATTTTGAGGGGAAATTATCATCTTATAACCCGGTGGCACTCCCGGATAAAAAGCGTATATGCAAGGTTGAGTGTCGTCATTCACTTAGGAAGACCCGATTATGTTGGTATGAACGAAAATTGTATTGAGCCCGATTATATCCACAGATTCTTGACCTTGTTGAGTCTTTCTTTGTTGAGGTTTTCTTTGACTTGGAGAAGGCGTATGATACGACGTGGCGTTATGGGATTCTCCATAATCTCTATAACTATGGCTTGAGGGGACAGATGCCACTGTTGCTTTCCGCTTACCTCTCAGGCCGTTCTTTTCGCGTTCGTGTCGGGGCGACTCTTTCCCGCCCGTTTGTCTTGGAGAATGGTGTGCCTCAAGGAGGTGTTCTTAGCGTCATCTTGTTTGCTATAGGGATCAACCCCATTGCTCAGCAAGCTGCTGTTCCCCAGTCATTGTTTGTTGATGACTTTGGCCTGCGCTTTCGGGCAGCTCGCATGCAGACCTGCGAGCGGCAGCTACAGCTGGCGATTAACAAAGTCCAGACCTGGGCGGTCAGTAATGGTTTCCGGTTTTCTCCGGACAAGACTGTGTGCGTCCACTTTTGCCGCCAACGAACAATGCACCCAGATCCTTGCCTGTACTTGGGACAGGCACAAATCCTGTTGTGCCACAGGCACAGTTACTGGGTCTGGTGTTCGATTCCAGGTTATCTTGGCTTCCACACTTGCGTCAACTTAAAGACAAGGCTTTGCGGGCACTTAACATCTTGCGGGTCCTGTCGGGCACTTCATGGGGTTCCGATCGCACTGCCATGTTGCGCCTCTACCGAGCCCATGTCCGCAGCAAACTTGATTATGCGTGCATGGTGTATGGTTCAGCTAGTGACTCAACTCTCCAGATGTTGGACACTGTGCATCACAGTGGCCTGCGTGTGGCGACTGGGGCATTTCGAATTTCTCCAGTGGTCAGCCTCTATGCTGAGGCCTCAGAGCCACCTTTGACCATTCGTCGGCGACAGCTTGCCATTCAGTTTGCTGTGCGTTTGCGTGCTGTGCAATCCAGTCCTGCTTGGTCCATGGTTTTTGGGCCAGACTTGCGAGTCGGTAGACGCAGGGTGGGTAAGGGTGATTTCCACGATAGGCTCCAGCAGTCCTGTCAGGAGTTAGCCTTTGAAATACCCTGCGTCTTGAGGCTTGGGGGGATGCCAGTTGCCCTTGGCTTGTCCCAAGTAGCTGTTTCATTTTCGCTCTGGCGTCCCTCCCGAAGGGTTCCACTCTACCTGCGCGGTACTTACAGGAGTTCCGGCGGCTGTGTTCTCAGTACGCCGGTTATCAGCGGCTGTTTACTGATGGGTCGAAGTCAGACGTTGGTGTGGCCTGTGCTCGTGTGTGTAAGGGAGTAACGGTTGCACATCGCCTTCCATCAGGCTATTCTGTGTTTTCTGCAGAGCTTTTGGCTCTTGTTTTGGCGGTGGAATGGATCCTTGACCTTCAGGGCACGCATTTCATTATC
>JAHWFP010087276.1:17741-34291 GCA_023313725.1 Lithobius niger
CCCCCCCTTATTGAGTTTTAGTATAAGTTCCCCGAAGGAACCCTAGAACAGTTCCTAAATTATTATCTCCCAGAAACTAAACGTCGTAAAGCGGAATATTTATAACCAATTAGTTTTTAAAGTATTGAGATTCGATTCTAAAACAATGGCATTTTTTTCGTTACAACTTCCTTCCAAAGTAGACTGTATAAAATTATTCAAGTCCAAAATTTCGTAAGCGCCGGGAACGACTCGCACCTCTATCCAATTCGCTCCACCACAATGGTGTACAAAAATTCGTTATTGTCAGCGTGCACGTTGGAAATACTGTAGTACGTATCCAAGGAGACAAGCGCCATTTCGTATTCTTTTTTTAGGGTCTAAGTATATGGGAGTTTTTAAATTGCAACTCAGTTCGGCACCTATTCCCGTTAAAATTATTGAACTCGAATCCATGCTTCTTTTTTGTTATTAATCGCAAAATATCATTAAAAATAGTT
The DNA here is from genome assembly GCA_023313725.1 of Lithobius niger. Lineage (NCBI taxonomy): Eukaryota > Metazoa > Arthropoda > Chilopoda > Lithobiomorpha > Lithobiidae > Lithobius > Lithobius niger. The sequence continues at coordinate 18,221 of JAHWFP010087276.1, forward strand.
AACTATTTGTTTTACTTTGAAATTTTTGATCCCGGGGGATGCTAAATAGTGCAACCGGTCCTACTGGATGCTAAATAGTATACATGATCCTAGGGGGTGCTACACCCGGTTATGGAGGGTGCTAAATAGTACACCTGAACCTAGAGGGTGCTACACCTGGACCTAGAGGGTAGTCTGGTCAAGCCATTAATACGTGAACAGTCATGGGGAGAGGTCCTTCAGATTGATGAAAACGAAAAAAAGTAGCAAAGGCACCATCCTCCAGATTGATGAAAACTAAAAAAGTGGACGTCACTTCCTACCCTCTTCCAAATTGACGAAAAAAAAGTAGCAAAAGTCACCATCCTTTAGATTAAGAACGAAAAAATAGGTAGCAGAAGGCACTTTTTCCATCCCCTCCAGATAGTTGACAATTTAAAAAAAAAGGTAGCAAAAGACACTTTTTCACCATCCTCCAGATTGATGAAAACCGGAAGTGACGTCATTACCCCCACTTTGATCAAATGACTGGAAGTGACGTCATTAGGCTCACGTCATAAGTGAGGTTATGGAGGTAGCAAAAGGATGCAAAAAAGTAGCAAAAGGCACTTTCCCCACCATCCTCCAGATTGATGAAAACTAAAAAAGTGGGAGTCCCTCCAAATTGACCAAAAAAAAGTAACAAAAGACACTTTTCCACCATCCTACAAATTGAGAACGAAAAAAAAAGGTAACAAAAGACACTTTTTTCACCCCCTCCAGATCGATGAAAACAGGAAGTGACATCCCCACTTTTCATCACCTGACCGGAAGTGACGCCCCCACTTTAATCACGTGACCGGAAGTGGTGATAATGACGTCACTTCCGGTTGTGGGTGGATGGAAGGGGGACAACAATCGTATTCTTACTCTACTGTTTTCCACATACATGAGTCTAAGAAGGGAATTAACATGAACAACCTTCTTGTCAGATTCCACATTTGCCACACCTAAACGTGGCGGCAATCCAATAAAGGTTACTTTAGCCTTGGGATATTTCGCTCTAATTGACGCACCAAAATCATGTAATGAGAGGACGATGCTGTTTGGAGAGATGGTATCTTTGATATCGTTTGAGCCTGCCGAAATGATGAAAGTGCCTGCGAGGTCACTGTTTGCAAGGACGAGTTCGAGTTTTGAGGCAAGATGGCACGTTTTAAAACCAGGGATAGTCCACGTCTTCAACCCAATGTGGCTGCTTCCTCGTAGATTTCTCATATGGGAATCGCTGATTATAGTGGTTTGCCCTGCCCACGAGTGTGTAAGTACAGTGCTTTTCATTTCTTCAACGATATCCGAAGTAGAATGGCCCTTCCTTTTGTCTGCCTTGGCCATCTCATTTAGTGTTTTTTTTAACTTGTTTTTAGCCTCGCAGATTTCATTTATATCAGGCTTTTATATACCGGTTCATGCTTCGTCAGGATTACTGTTTCCAGCGCACTTGGGGTACTGGTGCACTTTTTCGGCAGTGCCACACTTCCTCCTTCCTCTTCCCCTTTTTGTGGTAATATTTCTATGGAGTTGGTCAGAGAAAAGCAAGTTATTGCTAGATGGATTTGTATTTGTGACAACTTTCTTGTCCAAATGAGCAGATAGGAGCTCAATGTCAGAGTTTTCAAAAAATCGTAGTTCAATCAATAGATTTGAATTTTCTGTAGAATTTATCACTCGAGTAAGTACTGTTCCATTGTCTTGGGTCTGGACATGGGCCACTTTTGTAGCTTCTTCAGGCCGTGAAATAAATTACTTTTGAATTTTTTTATTTTTACCTATTTTGAAAATGCTATGAAAACGCTCAAAATTTTTCTTTAACCAGAAACAACATACATACGCACATGTCAAGAAATAAAGTTGAATAATTTGTCTTTAACGTATAGGCCTACACGCACATTTCACAATTATTCAGATCAGTTTGACGTTTTTTTTGGGGGGGTTTGTATTTTTCGTGACCAACAGATTTCTTTTAGCTACAAAAACGTTCTCCTTATCAGTGTCTCCATTGAATTTACAAGATACCTAAACTCTCAAACCAGTTTAATAACGTTAATCACGACATGACCCTTTCTTCACCAAAATGACTGGTCATTTTTGGAAAAGTCGTTTCTCTACTGACGAGATTCGCTCCTTCCTCAGTCAATGTCGATAGTTGTCCACTGCTCCTCTCGAACTAAACCAAAGTGGCTATCTTTAAGTACCATGAAAATAAAAAAAAAGCTTATCTAGCTCAAACTCAGTGTTACAAAAAAAAGACAAATATAAGGTGGAATGGAAATTTATTGCTAGCGATACTCGGTTCTGTGGATAAGTTTGTAGTTAACAAGATGTAGATAAGTTTAAAAGAAATCTGCTCTTTCAACTAAGGGAAACTCAAAACATTTTTTTCCAATATGTAAAAAGCATGCAAAAGTCTAAAATGTCCATTAAGCATTTAAGAAATTCTGTAAATGAACTGGTTTTCAATCCAGAACACATGGCCGAGTTGTTAAATAATACCTTTATTCATAATTTTGCACCGCGCCCAACAGGAAACCGATTACTACCCGTTATTAACCCTGCATCCGTTTGTATACTACCTTTAATTTTCACCAAAGAAAACAGTCTACGGTGAGCATTTGATCAGCTTGTAACTGGTAAGGCTGCTAGTACTGATGGTATAACAACAGAACTTATAATTAAGTACATACACCCTCTAACAAAACAAGCAGCTACAGCAACTGCCTAGTTGCACCGTATTCTATACATTTCCTCCACTTCCAAAGTTGAGGCGCACACCTCTATCACGCCCTACAACAGCTGTCTCTGTTACACTAATCTAAAAGCAGTAACCATCACAACTGCCGGTTAAAAATGTGTTAGCTTTTAGGCCTATTGTACATCTTAGGCGTAATTGTCAGCTTTTAGGCCTAATTTTAGCCAGAAGTTTTAATTTCGTAAGTAGCTGCTAACGGAGATTTGGATGGCATTGTAAGCATATTCATTTTTGCAACACGGTGAGCTTTCGGGCACACAGTTACAGTGTTACAACGTACCGCGAAACGTAACCTATATAGCCTAGTGGTAGTAGGGAAAGGACGAGAGAGACGCTGTTGATGAACCCAACAGCGACTTGTAGCAACTTGACGTTGACGTGGTAACATGATTTTATGCCTAATTTTCATTTTTAGGCCTAATCTTTTTTAATGCTGTTTTAATTTCGTAAGTAGCAGATAGGCCTAATGGAGAATTTGGTTCGACGGTAAGCCTATTGATTCATGCAACAATGCGACGAGACTATTTTAAACGAAACTGAAATCATTTGTTTTTATTGCGTGTTATCTTAGGATTGCAGTTCGACGATAAAATGTTATTATTTAATTTAGTTACGTTGAAGAAGTCTATTAGCTATAAGGAAGTAACGATGTTTTAATTTGCCATGTTATTTATCTAACTTCTCGAACTGAATCTAACGATGTAAACCGTGGTCGTCTCTATCTGGTACCGTTGCGAAGTTGAAAAAAGCGACGGACGGACAAAGTCGTTGCAAGAGTCTTCTCAGCCGGTATGGCTGTATAGAAGACTAAAATCTTGCCAACATGAACGACAGTTTTTCAAAGAAAATTTTCGACTGCTTGCATGCACACATAACACCTTTCTTTAAAAAGGGAAGCAGGCAAGACCCACAAAAATTATAGGTCAATTAGCATCACACCCCGGCTCAGGAAAATATTTGAAAGTATTTTAAGTAAACATGTTGTTAGGTACGTCGAAAGTGGCAATACTGTATGCTTAGCACAAATCAGCACAGTTTTCATGCTGAATTTTCAACCATAACGAATTTCTTAACCTTCTATGGCTTATAGGTGAAACCATACTGGCAGATACGCCTTCGACAAAAGCCTTCGACAAAAGCCTTCGACAAAAGCCTTCGGTAAAAGCCTTCGACAGAGTGCAACATAATTATTAGTACATACCGTACTCTGAAAACCTTCAGCATAAGTGGACCAATACTTGAGTGTACTACAATAATTGCCTCAGTAATCGTACACAAGTCGTGGTTATCAATGGGTACCAATCTAGCACAGGCCAAATCACTAGTAGTACCGTACAGGGGCTAGTATTGGAAATTCTTTTGTTCCTTCTCTATTTCGACGACTTTGGCAGGTAACAGCTGTCTAGCAAATTTTCTGACGATACAAATATTGGAACTCGTTTGCTAGACCCACAGTCTGTATTGGCTTTTCAAGCTGATATTGAACAATTAAAAAACTGGAGTACTTCGTGGGAACTCGCCGTCCACTATGAGAAATCATGGATCCTACATCTAGGTATCAAAAATTCCAAGCATGTTCATTACTGGGGTACCAGCATTCTATACTCGGCCAATGCTACCTCTGATCTGGGCATTAATGTCGATGATAAATTGAAATTCGCTGCCCACATTAATGCTATTATTTCCAAGGCGAAGTCTATTTCTTTCTTGATAGGTCACACTATTATCTCTTGACATAAAGATTATTCGCTACCTCGCTTTAGTACGCCCTTTGCTAGAATATGCAATTGACTTCTGTTGTCTGTTTTATAAAAAAAAGATTTGGCCACCCTTGAAAATGTTCAGTGCTATTTCACCAAGCGTGTTAGCAACCTTGGCAATATAACATACAAACATAGGCATTTGGTGGAGATTTTTTCGTGTCAGAATTATACTTTATTCAAACTTCTAAAATTCGGCTTGGGTGAACCAATATTTAAACGATGGTTTCAACTTCAGACCTGGAATGTAACTCGTAGTAGCTCTCTTAAACTCACGTTTCAATTCCACAAGCATGAATGGGGCAGACACAATTTTTTTTGGTAGGGTACAACCATTATGGAACGGACTGCCTGAGTTGATGGTTTCGGCATCTTCGGTACTTAATTTTAAATAATTTCAAAAGAGTGTACAGAGTGTATCACAGGAACGTTTGCTGTTGTTCTGTACTTAACATTAAATGTATTAGAAACAGAATGCATATGAATTGTTTATTCAGATACAACCAATATTTATCAAATTTGTTTAACTTATGAATTAGTAATTGATTTTTTTTATCCACCTACGTAATCCTATATAATTACTTATACAAAACAATTATAAACAATTATAATTACTTATTATATATTATACAATATGGCATATTTTCTTTTTATATAGTTATTGTGTTATCTTATGTCTTATAAGGTTTGGTAATGTCAATCAAAAGAATCATAGATTGTATATTTAAAGGTATCATCTTAAACACGTTGTAATGTACGTGGATGTTGCATTCGTTGTTATTTTTTCTGTTTTACATAATTGTTCTTGCTGATGTATTGTGGTAAAGTTTTTTTTGGCCTGAAACTTGCACAACCCTGACATGTAATGCTAGATGGAGCGATTTAATGAATATATTAAAGTTAAAACTAAAAAAGTTAAGTTAATGTCTGAAACATTTTTTTGTTGGCCAGGCTTTTTTGGGCTGGCAAAGCTGTTCATTGAAATAACAGTGTCAGCGTTTTACGAACCATATTTATTCACAGTGGAATATCCAATTCGGATACTGTAACAACTGATTAATGTTGTTAAGCCAATAGTGGCTGTACGTTGTTGGCTGTACGAATTTTAGCTGAACTAAGTCGAAATTATATAAATAGGCTACTTCAGTATTCTATTATTTTTTAGTGGTGAATGAAAGAAATATGTAAAAATGTGCTTCTATTCACCATTTTGTCCTCAGTTATTTCATACTGGACTTCTGGCTGTATTAAAAATTTGCTGTTGCAAAAGAATATCTGTAATTCATCTTTTGGCCAGAAGAAATTCTCATTTTTCCAGCTTGCCTTGTCGGCAAGCTCCCTCTCTGAACTAAGAATTTCACTTGCTGGACAAAACAAGACAGAACGCCATATGGCCTTGGGAAATGTTAAATAAATATGAATGCAAACCTATATACGTTGTTTATTTACGTTGCCCTAAATCCAAAACGCAACGTAAATAGGTTCAGCATTTATTGGACGAAATAATTTGCTGCTATTGCAAAACGCAGTTTGTTTAGACCGAGTACAAAAATGGATAGATTGTCACGTGTAAGTCCTTGTAGTGTTTAGTTCGGAATGTCTAAACACTGAACTTTATAATCAGGACAAGAAGGATTCTCATGTTACAATACGTAAAATGCGTAGAATATTTTTTTCCATGTTACAAGTATAGGTGCAGAGCAATAAAATAAAAGACGATGGTTAAATACATGAATATTATATCTCTGTAAAGACTTGCTCCTAACGACGTATCCTCACCAAGGTCGAATTGTCACATGGCTTTATAGTTGCATGCTTTGTTTTGGATAAGTTTTAATTAATATGCAGTGGTACAAAAGATTACAATATTCAAAGTGTCTTTATATTGACCGTTCATTATTACTAACACACTAACATCCTAATTCCCTTAAAATTGCTGTAATGAGGAGGTTCAAATAATGAAAAATAATATAATTAATAATAATGTAAATAACACAAGAAAACAGAAGAGAACTGGAGTAAAATTACAGATGATTGACTATGGCCTGTTAGACACTAAAGTTCACTCGACACACTGCGTGGGAAAAGTACTATTTTGAAACTGTGGTAACGAATCGTCTTTTTTTCACCAATTCTTGAATATGCAAGCCCAATCTGGTCACCACATTTGATTAACGATGTTGATCACGTCGAGTCGGCGCAGCGACTCTTAACCAAGTATTTTCCTGGCTTGCAGCATACGACTTATTTGAGAGCATTCAAATTTCTAAACGCTTACTCGATTGATTTGAACAGGCTTAGATACTACTTCGCTTTGACCTATGTTCTGCTTCAAGGGATTTGCAATGTGAAGTTCAGCAGATTTTGCACCATTAGACATGTGAGAACGAGATCCTTTTAAATTGGTTGTTTTACCATTCAAGCGTGATTGTCGAAAATTTTTTGTCTCACTATAGAGGTAATTACGTCCCCAATGCTTTCTAGCTGTAAGAACAGACTGAGAGTTGTGCACCTGAACGAGTATCTACGGTGGCCTTGTACTTAAAATTCTTCTTAATATTATTATAATTATGTTCTTTTTTATTTGAATTTTCTTGGTATATGTATCGACTCTGGCCTCGCAGCTGGCGAGTTTGTATTTTTACTTGACTGGCTGAGTATAAGCGGTAATACTATAACCCTTCTCATGCCATTTGCTATTATTTGCGATAAATTGTTATTATTATTATTAAATAATATTTCTTTAAATAAATTTAATAATCCACTGATCTAAACCTTAGCATAATGTTAGGCCTAATCACATGATTGTTTAGATTTCTTCCTAATGCACCTTCGAATTTACATCACGTTTTTGTGGTTGGTAAAAATTCTTTATCCCCACTTGTAATGCTACAATAAATTTGCTTGGTGGCAAGGCAGGGCGAAATTTTGATTTGACTGGGGAGAGCCAAATTTGTAGCTGGTAAATCGAGTACACAAAGGTACAGCGATTCCCATAGACAATATTCTGAATGCAAAGTTAGTAATTGATATTCTTTCGGATAAAAAGTTGTCCCTCCCATTCATCTCGTGAGTTTAGGCTAATTATTAATCTCCCGAGCCATGAAAGGGGCAAGGAGGCTTATTTTTCGACAACGTAAGATCCCGAGCAAGTTTAAGGTAGAAAAAAGTTGAGTGCACTAAAAAGATCGATCTCTACTGGTGCTAGAGAGTTATTAGGTAACCCCTGGCCCATTAAATAGTTAATAAATGAATGTAGTAACAGACGTGCTGCAACCATAGAAATTATCTTTTTTCTTGTGGAACTCATTAAAAAACCTTGTAACTGTTCATGACTTCACACAGTTTGCACGGCAAGCAAAAAACAAAAAGGGTTGGGGTTTAATTTTCAAATTTTAACCGAAATAGGGTGCCAGAATTTAAGGAGCCTCAACAATACGTCTTGCCCTCCCAGCATTACATAAAAACCTTGCAGTCTACCCGCACTTTGCATTTCAACTCCTACCATGATGCCCATTATAAAAGTAATGTGATTAACGAAGTTAGACGTGTTGTCTCTCATACATGTAATTCTGACCTTCTACAGGACGAATTTCAATACATCTTGCAAAAATATGTGGAGAATGAATTTCCACTTGGATATGGCAATAAACTCAATACCAAAGCGTTTAAAACCACAACAAGCCACTTCTCCCTCAACCAATTTCATAGCTCTGCCTTATTTTCAAGGCATCACTGAAGCACTTAAGAAGAAACTCAGCATCAATAATTTCGACTTGTCTCAAACAGGCACCAATATATTAAGCTACTGACCATACACCATAAAAATGTAACCAATAACAAAGCAGATGACGCATTTCCACGTGCAATAATGTATACAGGATCCCCTGTACAGAACCCACTTGCACAGCTACATATGTAGGCCAATCCCTACAAAAATTAAAGGAATACATGGCATCATACAAATCTAACTTTTAAAGTCGAAACCAATTCATTAGTACAACACTGTCTTTCAACAGGCACGTCATCGGATAAATTCGCAACAAGCCACACCAACCGCCTTGGACAAGGTCCAAAACTTGTTTTAAAAAACCCACATTAGAGCCAGTATTAATCTCGAAACAATTGTAATCCATACGCATATACCCCCGGTTCACAATCCTTTAATACCAGACAATAAATTTCTTAAAGAATATTTCCCTGTAATAAAAATCCTAAACTTGGTACATTTTTGAGACATACTACGCAACCCACACAGCTGTTACGAATGAACCACACCCATGAAACCATGTGACTCAATTTGCATGCAATTTGACTTGTAACTTGGATTTCCCAAGGAGTAGGTCGGGTTTTGGATTTCGACCACCGTTTGGTGGTTTTCGATTGGTAGTTTTCGACTTTTTATTCTTTTATTATTTTTAATTATTGTAATCTGTTTCTGTCCTTTTATTCCATAACTCGTCCTTTTGTAAAACACTAAACAAAAAAGAAAGGCATAAGGATATTTCCGTTTGCAAATGATTGCATTCATCATCTGAAAGCAACAAACAAGCAGCATGATGTATTTATTCTCTATAATCCCAATTACTATCTCAACATTTGTGAAAGATTTTGTGCTTGTGTATATTTTTGTGAATTATCATACGCTGAACTCATGTATGTCTCATTAGAAATAAAAATGATGAAGACAGACCTTTTGTGTCATGGCTCCTTACAGTAAGGGACGTGTTTCTCGGAACTCTTGCAGATCATTTTAATATTCTTCTCCAATATGGAGAAAATTTACTGCGTTGTCACGTATGTTTTGGATGCAATCAAGCCAGCTGCTGATTTCATTGTCTGATCTCTATCAACAGGTGATCTTTTGCAGTTAAGCGATTCTTAAAAACGAGCATGTTATTTTTCTGATACATTGACTGAGTGCAATACACGGTTATTATCGAAATACTTCACAAATACGATTGTCTTTCCTGTTAACTTAGAAGTCTCACCATTGAAGTCGGATGAGGCTTTTCTAGTATGAATTTATAACTACACGAGTAGTGTTACTAGCACCGATTCATGGCTCAAACCGTATCAAAACAACAGTCTTCCTGCAAGTGACCGTCTTGTTTTCCGAAAATTTTGGCGAAGGTCACCATTTTGGCAGACGGCCACCATACTATTACATGGAGAAGGTTTGCTGTTCAATGGTCGGATGAAATGGGCGGATGAGGGAAAATTAGGTGTGGGGTGGCTGGCAATTTACGGGACACGTGTCGGCAGGGGAAAATAAAAGGGTTATAAATGGGGAGAGAAAAGTACCTCCTGTGGGACGATAAGCATGCGCAACTGGGATGCGACGGCACCATTACAGCTGTGTGCAATGAAAATTTTAAATTTCGGTATTCAGTGTGTGATTGTACCTTACTAATGTTCTACCGCTTCTCACGTTGTTGAATTCGTTCCAAGAATCACAAATTCGACTTGCATCACAGTAATTTGCTTCGAAGCAATTTAGCAGAGTTTAGTTCCAAAAACGAAGCCATCATTGTTACAGTATTTAAATGTGAGGTCTCTTTTACCCGTCGTAGTGCTCGAGGTGTGTGTTTTGTTAACTCTCAATAGCAAATTTTTAAAAATATTTCAGAGTATTTGGCAAGTCGTAATAAATCTGTTTTTTTTTTAGTTTAGGAAGAGTATTTAGTAAGGCTTTTGATAATCGCTACATATGATTTTATTAGTTTTATGAACAACTTATCGTGGATACCATTAAAGGAACGATAATTTCATCCATAAAGGCTGTAAATCGTAATTATTGGCCATGTTTTACTCTCGTAAAAGTTAAAGGAACGATTTAGATCTGTTGTGCAGAAGGGCATTTTAAACAAAGCTTCTCGATTTTTTTTTCATTTTATTATTTTTCTGCTTAAATATTATCTTCGATTTCAATGATTTGTGGGAAAAATTGATTTAAAATAACCGTCAGTCTCATGTTTTCAATGATCTTTTAATAAGTGCCCATATCATGTAAACCTGAATCTGTCAAGATTTATAATACCGCCTGTCAAAATGTAGGGTAGTAAATACTTAGTCGTTCTTCTTCGTTTTCTCTTCCTTGGTTTGACATTCCTGGTTTGTTATTTTACCACCATTTTTTATAATTTTTTGGGTAAATATCTTACAATTTTTTTTCTTCATTAATCTACTAGAACTAGCCCTTTTACAGCATTTGATTTCAGAAACTCCGATCACAAGTCAATTACTGGCAAACGATCATAATTTAGAATTGGGTGGACAGATCACGCCCTCTATGATCGGTCTTACTAATTCTCTGTGCGTTACGCCTAAATGGAATTGAGATGCATCTTAGCACATTTATTATGCATTCAATGTATTTCAATGTGTTCCGAAACATCAATTTCATACGTATATGCTAAATAAGTGAGGTGCAACTTCTGAGCCATGTGGTACTCCAAAACAGACATCAGTTGCATTACTTACCATATTATCAATTTTGGTACAGGATTTCCTACTTTAAAGATAACTGTTAAGTATATTGTGACATTTGCCTCTTAGTCCCAACTTATGGCGGTTTAAAATATAAGTTTTGGCGATCAATGGTGTAAAATGTCTTCTGTAAATCAGTAAGCTGTATAGAACAACCTTTAGAAAATGAATTTGAATTAATTCGTTAATGTGTCTAAAAGCAAATTCAGTGCTATGCTTTTGTCTAAAGCCGTAATAATTAAATATTGTTTTTATATAAGAACTTTTAGATGTTTTAAAAAAAAGATTCTTCAATAATTTTGTTTGTGTTACAGATACTGTTATCTATTAGTAATTGTTTACATCAGTTATGGAACCTTCTTTATGTATTGGACTAAGAACTTGAATTTTAAGTTCATGACTAGGTTTCAATAGAATAATTTAGTTAATAAGTTTTGAAATAAAATTAGACAAATTTTCGACGGTTCCACATTAATTCCGGTATATTTGTTTATTTTCATACTCGTGATAATGTTAGTGACCACGAAAGTATCATATTCAAATATACCAACAGAATTTTTACGGTTAATGTTATTATTCGTTACGACGTTACGATATAAGAAGAGTAAGGGTTGATTATTTTTTGCTGGTAATGTTCTTATGCGGCACAGATGGTTTAAACCAGAATCTATATAACTAAGATCGTAATATTTGTTTGTTTATGTGTTTGTGTCCGCAATGGTATTGACGTCCATAGTGGGAATCTCGATAATCTTAATTGTTTGTTCATCCGTAGTGGGAATCTCGATATTTTTATTTCTTTTGTTTGTTTGTATGTCTTTCAACCGGAATTATCTGTATAAGTAATGATTCGAACTGTGTTTTCAACAAAGAGGCACAGTACCGATGACGTCACGTGTGTTCCAGTCAGGCTCTTTTCATGCAAACGGGATCTATGCCACTACGTCTCTTAACCCATGGATCTCACTAAATGTAATAAAAGCTTGAGGGACTACTAATGGAAAATCACAGTATCTTCATGCAAACGGGAAATCGCAACATTACTCTATAAAAATCGACCAAATATAGGGGGCTATCGTAGCCCCCTAATGTATTTTTTTCCACTTCCTAATTCTTGCTCATATACGTAAAATATGATGTGAAAACTATAAAGAAGAGTAACGAAAACTCCTTTGCTTATTGAGCATTTACTCCTATTTTTTTTATTTACTTGCAAAACCTCTACTTTTTTCATACCATTACATCAAGGCTAATTTTTTCTTTTTCTTTTTTTTCGTCAAATCGATAACAGTTCCAAGATAGAATGTGTTTGTGAATTGTACTCGTTGGACAGCTACTGAAAAATATTTTTAACGTGATAATAATAAATTCATTTCCAAGAATCCAACGCAGCAAGTCCACGAAGATTTGTGTAAAATCGTACCTCAGAAGTCAAACGTGTTTTACGATGCCCTTAACAGCAATACAAAGCCCGAAGCACAGAAAGCGATGTTAAAAAATGCTACAACACTATCTTGTCGTAACATACTAGCACAGTCCGTACCACTGCAGTTACCTTAATTTATTGTACTCGACTAATTCATTTATACCAATTTATTAAATAAATAAATAAATAAATATGCACCAGCCAGAAAGCTTATATTTCGTTTAAGTTGGATTTATGTGTTGTAGTCAGTCCATCTTCTGATGTGATAAGTGTCCAATTCCACTTAATGAGGCGTAATGGCGCATCGTCAGCTAGGTCATTAGGGAGAACCTCAGGCACTGGCTTGATGTGGTCAGATACTTACCAGTATGTGAGATGTTCGGTTTTATTGGATTAAATTTGGTTGGTGAATCTTTGGCGACTTTCCCTGCATCTGCTGAACTTCATTTCTTTTAGATTTATTAATTTAATTTTAAAACTGTATAAACTCTCGCCGTATAACTGCTTTAACCTTCCTTCTTTTCAGAAGCCATACTCAATTTCACATCAGGACGATGAAACTTTTCTAATCACGGTGCAATACTGTGAACTTCTGTTCCACTGTCCTCGAATGTGTCCACCCCGTTCTGTGTCCTTGTTGAGTTCGTTTTTGCCAACAAAAACCAGCAATCCATTATTCCGCATTTTTTGCTAAGCCTGTTTGGGTTAAGAGGGAGGGAGCGGGGATAGTATTTTTCCTCCTCATGGCAACTCACGCTGCCATTATTCACGTTCAAATTTCACTGACATTTATGGGCTTAAGTGGTTTAAAAAAATAACGCCTTTCTTAATATTCCTTTTTCATTTTAATACAACAACACCTTCAAACAGAAATAAAAATAGCCTTTTCATCCAGGAAGAAAGTAGGGTGCGGTTTTGAACCCGCGAGTGAGCTTTCAATTCAGTCCCCGTCTTTGTAGATATTTAAGTCTTTTCCCCTACGCCTACGGTTTTTTTTATGTGTGGTGAAAGGGTGGATGTAAGGCGGGGAGTGAGTGAGGAGGAGAAAGGAAGTGACTGACTAAATTAGTTCGAGGGTTCTGGTGGAATTTTTTTTTTTTGTCGTTGCCCTACACCCTGGGGAGGAGTCAGGCCCGATAGAAGAGCCCGCTTGCCGAGATGGCGCCCCAATTTTCTTCATTATCTTGAGCAAATATTTTGCCTCAGCTCGCACGACACCGTCTAGTGCTTTATCGAACGGACCTTGCCACCAAGTAAGAACCCTCCATTATTTGGGGAATACATTCTCTTTAGGGTTAACGGCGGAAACTTTTATCTCTGACAGCCATCTTATAGGCACGGAACTAATTGCAAGTAGCACTGATAGAGGTACAGTATTGGACAGTTTTAGAAGGAAATTTAGACAGTTTGGAAGAGGCAACTAGAAGTCTACATCTATAAATCGTGCCTGGTTATGGGAAATCCTTGAATATTACGAAGTTGTTAAATTGAATAAACGAATAATAATATCCGTTAAATAAATACAATACTGTGTCTGCGATGCAACTGAAAAAATAAAATTTTTTGAACACAGAATAAAGTCAGTCAAACACATAATACTGCAAATCTCTATTTATGGAATCTGGATAGGCCAAGGAAATGTGGTGGCTTCTTCAGTCCCAGTACAGGACAGGAAAAGTATTATTATGCATGACAAAACCTATCAACTGACTTTAAATTTTTATGCCATTTAGTTATAAATATAAATAGAGCAACAGTTTTAAAATTTTAAAATTGATTTTGTTTTAAAATCAATTTGAAAGTCAATTTTGCTGTTTTTTTTTAAGAAATGCATTCAGAAACTTCGAATTTAGGAATAAAAAAAGCTGTGGAAAGACAATCCTAGGGGGGGGGGGGGGGCCCACTGGAAAAAAACAGCAAACAAAAAAAAAGATTTCCGCAGAACGAAAGCCCAGGGAAAAAGGAATGGACAGTAAACAGTCAATGAAAAAAAATATGCCGTGAAACTAAAAAAAAAAACCTCGAAGATCACCGTAGGAAAATAACAGAAGGAAAACAATCCGAGGAAAAAAAGTGAGGAAAGAACCGTTTCGTAGTGATATTTCTTACCTAACCTAGCTTGTTTAATATTTCTAATGCGTGGTCCAGTGTCAACCCGAACCACTGCACTGTGACAGAGGTTGGCACTAATGACCTAGTTTTCGCCGCACCATTAAGCCTCAACACCCCCCCCCCAACCCAACCTATAAAAACAAAACAAAACAAAAACACTAAAGAAAAAAGTAAACAGTTTCCTTCGGTTATTTCCGTGGCCTTTTTTTTCGTGGCTTCTTTTTTCCTTTGATTTTTTTTTCAGTCTTTACTTTAGTCCTAATCCACATTCGGAGTTTCATTTTCTGGCAGTGTGTTGCCAGCAGTTGTGATTTGTAGAGGTTTTACAATGTTTACTCTTCCCGCGCGAATCCCCCCCCCCCCTCCACCCTCCTCCCCCTTCCTAACGCGAAGCGCGGTTTGACTGAGTATTGTCCGAGAGACCATGCCGAGAAAAAGAAGCTCCTGAGTTGAATACTTTCATCAATCAGAAGAGAAAGTTAGAGGATAGAAGTGATCAGATACCACGCTGGTTCTAACTATAAGTTGAATGAAGTTGAATAGAAATTTATGATCTGATCTGGTCGAACGAATACCGACCACTAAGAGGTTGCCTCAGTCATCGACTTAGGGATTAACGTTAAAGTTTGGAACTGAACGTTTTACACAATCAGGTCACAAAACATGGGGCAATTTCGCGGGAAAAAGTTTCCAATATCAACTTACGTGTGGCGAATTTAATTTCAACGAATGCAAGCCCTTCTTTTTTGGTTGGTTTGGGGCGGGGTTTGCCCACAGCTTTCGCCCCCCCCCCCTCCCCCACCTCCCCCTTATCCTAGTGATTCCGCCGCTGGTTCAGCCAATAAATAAAGGATAATGGAAAACTAAGCCCAATGTTTCCGGAATTTTCATTTGCAGTTTGCATTTTGTCGGTGAATATTAGTCCTCAAACTAAAGTCATTAACACTATTTTCTTACACCAGGTCAAAAGTGGATTACGCCAATGTTTAAATCGCAACAAGCCTTGTCCTATCCAGACTAAATTACTAAAGTTCAGTCTGCAAGTCATTGGGTACTTCGATCATCTCTACCCGCACGTGAGAAATGGACTCGTCACCCAATAGTGTCTAACAGCTAAAACGGACTTAAATGTCGTAATTATTGGTCGTAACAGTTTATAATTATCCAACCTGCGACATGAAATATGCATTCTGAAAGCAATACCTTAAAACAATCGCACTTCCGCAGCCATTCACGCCCTGGAGGAAGTAATCCATAAAGGAGAGTTGCATAGAAGCCAACATTTTTCTGTCTAAATTTCATTGTCCAACACTGTACGTACTTAGCAACGTAAATTTTTTTACTCTGCTATTTTGGTTTTGTTGGATCTCGCGATTGCCCTATCCAGTTTTGTTCTGATGAACATAGGAATCTAAAATTACGCCTTTTAACGATTTTTACCCATTAGTAAATATGCTTCTTATCATGTACTTTTGATAATGAGTCTAAAATGGCTCGAAACGCTGAGTGAAATTGTT